>CM077787.1:33152286-33357286 GCA_039737535.1 Lagodon rhomboides | reverse complement strand
AGGGTAGGTTTTACCAGAGCAAAAGGCCCGTGCAAGATTCCTTTGTTTTTTGTTTGCTTGCTTGAAACGAAAGGAACATTGAACTTCTTTTGCCTGCGTACATTTCAAGCCCATGATGCAGCAGTGGCCACTGCATGTTATTGTATATATTTGTGATTTATGAGCGAAGCCATGCTAAAGCTTAACATAAGAAGGTAAAGTAAGTTTTGATCATTCATATAATAGTACAATTTTTTCAACCCTTGCCTTTTTTTGGTCTCTGACATATTGAATGTATCCTCTTAATTGTGTTTGGTATTTTTGGCACCCCCTATTGGTAGGGCTTTATGATTTACTATCACTGGACAAATTATTAATCAGTTATGGCATTTTCTTGTTAAGCCCTGTCCGTTGTCAAGTTTAATGAATGATGGTGGCCATGTTTTTCAACTGAACCTGCTCATTGATGACTAAAATGTCATTCCTGCTGTATACCAGTTTTGGTGTTGATAAACTCAAAACTGATTTTACTGTTCTATGGTACAAGGGGCTTTTTTGTAGAGCCCCTTGACCTGTGTGTCAAATTTCTAATTATTCTGTTTTCAAGTGTGAGGGGTGTGCCTTTCCTAAATTTACATATCATTTACAATTATTGGGTCAAGTTTCATACTTCTAGCTCATTCCAACTAACAGCAATTTGATGTGACAGAATAATGATAAACACAATGGAGTTCTACCCCTTTGGGACTTCAACCCTAGTGACATCTGGGATGGCATGACTGTAGGGTCATAACTGTAATGTGGCAGCCCAAAGGAAACAGGAGCCATGGTGATATTCTGGATTAACCCTGAATTTAAGATATAAAGAACAGCTAGAATGACAGCGCCTTCTTCCTGTGGCTCTCAGTGAGATTTGCTGTTTGTGTTTTTGTTTTTTCCCTTAATTTCCCATTGGTCAGCTATGTGGTGACTGAACTGATGCAAAGTGACCTCCATAAGATCATCGTATCACCACAGCCTCTGAGCTCAGACCATGCCAAAGTCTTTCTTTATCAGATTTTACGAGGTAGGTTCTCTTGTTGTTGTTTTTGTCCATAAGATGTTCTCAATTAAACAGCAGCCGTGATGGAATGTGAAGATGTGTTTACAGGAAGTGCAGGGTGGAAGCCAAGTTAAATTATTGTCAATCTTTTTCAACATAGATTATTTTAGTGTTTACAGATGGAAGTTACAACTAAAATGAGATAGAGTGCATAAAATGTAAAAATAAATGGATACGAGCAGTGTGTTCACCTGCAATATTATGTACATCTGACTATTTAGTTTTTGATCTGGCTGCTGTCCTCTGAACTCTGAACAACTTAAATTCAAATAATGTTCATCGCTAAACTAATGGTAACCACCATCATTGGTCAACATTACATGTATAATGTTAAGTTTCATTGATGGCAGTTGCAATCAAATGAAGGTTTAGTGGGAGTGTGTGTAAATAATTGGTGAACGAAAAGAGCCTGAGATTTGAATTTTTATTTAGGAATTCATGTTGTAAGTAACTGCCTTTTTTATTATTTATGTAAAGCAAATAATCATGCTCCATGGCCCCATACTGAAATGCTATCAGCATATTAAGTATATATTAACACATGTAAATTCTCCAGACCCTTTAAATATTTTGCTTTGTTTCCTATCCCATCCTAATCAAGATATTGCCTATTCTAAAATCGTTCAGTCCCATGGAGAGCTTGGCCCTTTTTTTAGTCTATAAATTGGACATTGTTGATAGACATCGGCTTATGCCTGTTTCAGAATTACATGACTCTAGTGGAGATACATTTGTTTAAAAACATGATGGTTTGTATATGTCTGACACACACTGACTGACAAAATGTACTGCCAGTACAGTATATGAGCAGACAACAGTTTGAACACCTGTGCGAGAGTCTGTAACTATCAGCTCACTCACTCAACCTGTTTTTTGAATGAGCACTGGTAAGCACTGTAAAAGTTATGGTTTCAAAAACTGAGACTTGAAAACAGGATTGTAACATCTGATATCTGGTGTAATTTTCTAGTTTGTTGTCTCTTTCTCTCACCACCACCAGGTCTCAAATACCTTCATTCTGCTGGCATTCTACACCGAGACATCAAACCTGGCAACCTCCTGGTCAACAGCAATTGTGTGCTTAAGGTGTGTGGTACAAGTCAGTAGCTACCCTTTTTCATGTCATCTGAACATGCTGGAGAGAAAGTCAAAATTCACATACAGCCTTAGGTTAATGTGACAATAACGAAAGCCTCTGTAAATTGTCTTTGCCTGTCTGTAAAAGTAAAAAAGTTGCATCTTTGTTAAGTCTTTTTAAGATTGTCTCAGAAACAATGGGATACAGCTCCCATGTAAAAATGTTTGGCTAATAGGACCTTTTAAAAACTATTGTTATTGGCTGAACTTGGCTCTGATAGTTTCTGGTAGCCGCGCAGCCTCCACCAGCCAGAGTATGTTACGATTGTGCATGGAGGATATACGCTGAGTCAGTCATCATCATTTGAGGACCAATTCTGCTGAAAATATCAGTGTACGTGTGATTGACTCCTGATAATCTAATTTACACAAATTGACACAGACTTTGGTAACTGCTGTACGTTAACGTTATATATGCAGCAGCCACGGAGTTCCAGTTGGGTGGCGCCAAGTAAAGACGGAGTCTTGCAGAGCTCCTCATGAGAACTACTAACATCAGAATATCACTCTCTTCATACCACTACCAGCTTCACATGCTAAGATAAAATAGTTAAATTAGGACGATAATCTCTCAACTGGAAAATGCCCCAAAAAACCTCAAGGAAGCAACAAGTCGGACTTGGAGGAGAAGGCTAACGCTAATGCTATTGCTATTGCTAGCACAGCAGAGCTCTTTGACACGCCCAGTGACCAGCACATCCTGCTACTGAGTCATTGAGTCTTTAAAACAAGACTTTGCGGCCAGACTACCCAGATTCGGATGGGAATTCGTAGTGCAGTGGAACAATTTAATAAAAGAATGGATGCAACCGAGTGTCCGAGCTAGAGACGGCGTTTGGCGGCCACTCTGTTTCAATCACCTGCCTGGAGTCTATGGAAAAAGGACTGGCCAAGCTGAGAGACCAATGCGAAGATTAAGAGGCAAGATCATGGCAATATCCACATCATGGGGCTGAAGGAGGGAAGCGAGCAAGGGAAACTTCCCTCTCAGTTGTGAGTAGTTTGTAGGCTCTTCGTTTCATGAAGCTCCTGACCATAGACTGGGCGAACCACACTCTCCGCAGCAAACCGTTGCAAGGAAACCTTCCAACGCGGGCGATAGTAGTGAAATGCCACTATTTCACAGAAAAAGAGTCGGTGTTAAAGAGAGCCATTGAATTTAAGTTGATGAGGACTGCCGATGGTGACCAGATACAAATCCTGCTGGACTTTACCCAGGCCTTGACTAAACAACAAGCTGCTTTTACTGAGGTGAGGGGCTTGCTTTGCGGCTGCGAAGGAGTCCAGTATGGCCAAAGATATCCGGCTATATTAAGAATCACAACACCGGACGGACAGGAGGCAAGCTTCAGGAACCCAAAGCAAGCTAAGGAGTTTGTTTTGAAGAAGGTGGTGAGTTAGGACTTGTGAGTAAGGAAAGTGGAATGTGAGCCGAGATGAGCTGTGCCACAGACAATATCATGGACAATACCATGGATAGGTAAACGTGAACTATTTGGGTCCCCATGTGAAATGTTTTATTTTATCATATTTAGGGCCCGAGCACTATAAATGCTCTATTGTTTCGGTAAGTTCAAAATGTTCATCTGCTGAAAGAAGCGCATGTTTTGCGGCCTAAACATACCCCAAAACTCACCAAACTCTGCACACATGTAACATCTGGTAAAAAAAATTATGATTCAACATGATTGGGTGTGGGTGTGGCCAGGGGACTCCATAGTGCCCCCTAACGCTGGGTCATGTGACCAAATAACCTTCTTTGATCTTCATGAAATTTGCAGGTCTCATAGGTCTCATCGATATAGCCAGGAATTAAATTTGAGGAATTTTTTGCCCCAGCAGGAAGTCGGCCACCTTGAATGGCTTGCGCCGATTTAAATTTTTCCGACACTGTTTAGAGGACTTTAGTATGTTCACAGATTTGACATGTAGTTTGAAACTCATGAGTACTTTAATATGATACCACAACTGCCCTTGGGTGCGGCACAACAGCTCAGTAGTGCCCCCTAATGACTTTTCCCATTTTGTATACAAACTCCTACACACGCCAAAGTTTGCACATTCATCACGAGTCACAAACATTGACATCTGCTAGGGTCTGGGCTTTTTCAGTGACAAGATGGCTCCACAGCGCCCCCTAGAAGATTTCAAGCTTGAAGCCCCACCACCTACAAGATTTCAAGCTTGAAGCCCCGCCTCCTACATGCACATACATGCACAATATTCGGTATGCATATGTATCATGACCAGACGCACAAAAAACCCTCCTGGACCCATACCCTCAGTCGACCAGCAAGTCTGCCATTGTGATTCACAGTTGAGATTTTGACGCTAATTGGCGCCAATTCCCTGCTTCATACTTTAACGAACTCCTCCTACAGATTTAACACCACAGACTCCACATTCAGTCAGTATCATCCTCAGACCTCAAAGATGAAAAGTTATCAAAATCTTTCGCCTCTGTTATCCCTGGTGGGCGTGACAGTGCAGTCTTTTCAAAGCCAATGGCAGGGATCAGGCAGTGGCATTACGTGAGAGGCAGCCCTCATAATGGTTGGTAGAGATATAGGCAGGCCTGACACCACACTGGTGAGTTGGAATGTCAGGGGACTAAGTGTTTACCATACATTAATATATTTGTGGCGGTCCGCCACAATATCAACATTGGCCACCACATATGGATGTTCTATCTGTTATATTATCTATGTTCTCACTCACTCAAGACAGCGCACCCGTCAGTGGATAGCATGATGTAATATACTCCGATACAATGGATGGCGTTGTGGTTTTTAGTCCACCGGTAAAACCAACGAAGACGAGGAGGAGGACCAATAATGTGGCTGGCTTGACCATAACTTCCTCTGCAAAGAAGACCGCTGGGCTTATTGTCGAGATGAAGCCTCCACAAAGAGCGCCATTGCGTTTTTGTCATGGCCAAGCATTACATCGTCATGTAATGCACTGGGGACTTTTTCCCAAAAGCTAACATTGTGAAAGACACATCTGTAAAACAGTGATAAAAGCCTCATGACCCCGCGAAATGACTCGTTTTACTGTCATAATTGGAGCAATTTGCCTGGCTGGAGTGCGTAGGGGGCAACGACATAAAGTATTGCACTATGCGGATGATCTTCTCGTTTTCCTCTCAAATCCATATGCCGTAATACCGAGTGCACTGGATTTTATCACTGAGTTTGCAAGAATATCAGGATACAAGGTAAATTTAACGAAATGTGTTCTTTCCACCATAAATGATCAAGCATGGCAAATGTCCTTTCAGAGTTTCCCCTTATCCATTATCAGGGATAGCTTTAATTATTTGGGTGTTTGTGTCACCTCTGAGTACAGGGATCTGTTTGACAACAACATTAAAACAGCATTCAGTAGGGCCAAGCAAGACACGGAGAGGTGGTTGACCCTCCCCTTGTCGCTTGCCGGCAGGATCATTTCTGTAAAGATGACTCTCATGCCATGATTTTAATTTCTGTTCCAAACAATTCCAGTCTTTATTCCGAAATCCTTCTTTAAATAATTAAATAAGTGCACGTCTACATTTCTCTTGAATTAAACTGTACGGAATATACTATAAGGAAAGAATGCTATGCTCATGGTACGCGGGGTCGAGGTGAAGTCATGAAGAAATTAGTCTTGAGTCTTTTGCGGAAGATGGCGAGTGATTCCGCTGTCCTGACATTGGTCGGGAGTTCGTTCCACCACTGAGGTGCCAAAATAGAGCCGAGTCGTGACTTCGCTGAGCAGGCTTTGTTTGCTCTCAGCGATAGCAGTACCAGCCGGCCAGCTGATGTAGTAGTGCTCGCGCTGGGGCGTGTGGTCTGACCAGTGTTTGGAGGTAGACACGTGCAGTTCCGTTGACGACCTTGAAGATTCAAGATTCAAGATTCAAGTTTCAAGAAGGTTTAATTATCCCGAGGGAAATTGCTGTGCAACAGTTGCAATACAAAGTTGTGAAGTGATTTAAGAGAGAGAGATAAAATATGCTAAATTAACTTAAAATAAATAAGTAACTAACTAAATGCAACAAATGACAGGTAAACACATGGTAAATACAATATACAATTTTACGCACTGTAAATACAAACTAATAAAGTAATGACGTGAAACTGGATAAAGTGATATTCAATACTCAATAAAGTGACATACGGCATCAGGACATAATGTCTCAACTGTCCCTATCTCGACCAGAGGCAGATGAATTATACAGTTTGATGGCCACAGGAAGAACGGACTTCCTCTGGCGTTCTGTTTTACACCGGGGGGGGATGAGTCTGTTGCTGTGTGAGGTTAGCACCTGGTGGAAAGGGTGGGCATTGTTGTCCAGGATACTATACAGTTTACGCAGCATCCTCCCCACGGACACCTCCAACAAAGAGTCCAGTTGGACCCCCAGAACGAAGCCAGCCTTCTTGATGATTTTATTGATCCTGTTGGCGTCTGCAGCCCTCAGACTGCTGCCCCAGCACACAACACCAAAGAAGATGGCACTAGCTACTACTGACTGGTAGAACATCCTCAGCATGATGACCGGAGCCTCCTCAGGAAATAGAGTCTACTCTGGCCTTTCTTGTAGACAGCCTCAGTATTCTTGGCCCAGTCCAGTTTGTTATCCAGGTGTACTCCAAGGTATTTGTAATCCTGGACAACATCCACAGTCACACCGTTGATGGAAACGGGTGTGGGGGCAGATTTCCTCCTGCGGAAATCCACCACTAGCTCCTTTGTTTTGGTGGTGTTGAGATGCAGATGGTTAGTTTTACACCACTCAACGAAGGAATCCACAGCGCCCCTGTACTCCTCCTTCTTCCCTTCACTGGCACAGAAAGTGTGAACAGAAAGGGAGAAAGAACGGTTCCCTGTGGGGCCCCAGTGGTGCTGATCACAGTATCTGACACACAGTCCTGCAGTCTGACATATTGTGGTCTATCTGTCAAATAATTTGTAATCCAGGAAATCACATGAGGGTCCACCTGCATCGCCGACAGTTTACTCCCCAGCAGGGAAGGCCGGATGGTATTGAACGCACTGGAGAAATCAAGGAACATGATTCTAACGGTGCTTCCCGGTCTGTCTAGGTGGGCGTAGGCACAGTGAAGCAGGAAGATAATGGCGTCCTCCACTCCCAGTTTCGGCTGATAGGCAAACTGGAGAGGGTCCAGCGATGAACTACCCATGGGCCGAAGTGACAGGACCAGCCTCTCCAGGGACTTCATCAGGTGTGATGTCAGCGCCACCGGTCTGTAGTCATTGGAGGTGCTGGGACGCGCCTTTTTCGGTACTGGAACCAGGCAGGATGTCTTCCACAGCACTCTAGACTCAGGCTCAGGTTGAAGATGTGCTGCATGACTCCACACAGCTGCGTTGCACATGTTTTTAGGACCCTCGGGCTGAGACCATCGGGACCTGCTGCCTTGCCTGGGCAGAGTCTGCACAGCTCCTTCCTCACCTGCTCTGCAGTGAAGGTCTGTGTGCCGTGCGTGTTGACGGGAGTGGAGGGAGGTGATGAAGGTGTGGGAGAGAGAACAGGTAGGGCATAGTCCGGAAGGAACGATGGGGGAGGGGGGACAGCAGGACTGGAGGTTTGGAGGTGGATGATTATGGAGGAGCTGGGGGAAATGTAGTCCGGAGCCCTATCATCAAATCTATTGAAAAACAGATTCAGCTCATTGGCTCATTCAGTATCACCTCCTAATGTCTGACTGCCAGATTGTTTGTAGCTAGTGATGCTCCTCATGCCACTCCACACGTCCTTCAAGTTGTTCTGCTGGAGTTTGTGCTCCAGCTTCCTCCTGTAGTTGTCTTTACCCTGTTGGATCCTCTCCTTAAGCTTCCTCTGAACCATCCTCATCTGCTCCCTATCCCCATTTCTGAAGGCCCTCCTCTTCTCATTCAGCAGAAACTTCTTCCAAGTGGGGGAAGGGCAGTAGAGCTGTAAGCCTCTGTGGCAGCGGCTATCCAGCGCAACTTTTAGCCGCCGAGAGGATAATATAGGGATCTGTCCGACTCACTGTGCCCAGACAAAACATCCGACCGTAGTTGCTTTTGATGATTTTATTGATAAACACACGTACGGGATTTACTTACAGGATGCTTTGTGTTGTGGCAAAGATTGTGGTCAACAGAAAATAACGGCACCCTACTCACCCCCTCTCTGTGGCAAACTAAACCCTCCAAAAACCACAGACAGGTACAGGTGATTTAAATTACCGCTACACCCTTGGTGACACACACACACACCCGCTTCCACACAAACCCACACACACACACACACCCAACCCCCCCTACTGGTGATTGAGTGACAGGCAACTGAAATACATCTCTTGCTCCTACATTCCGGCCCCTAATTATTAGAGCATAATAATTACATAATTAATGCAGAAGACATGCAGATGATCAAAGTAGTGTTAATTTTTTAATGTCCTTCATTCCATGGTCCATCAGCTCCTTTACGCCAGACGTTACCAGCACAAAGTCAGTAGGTCAAAGAGTGATATAGTCACCATCACTCATAAAGTCACGTCCAAAGTCAGTCACGTCGAGAAAAAGGTAATTTCTCAAGTCAAGAATCCATCAGGACTCCACAGCTTCCTGAAGAAGACAGATCTTTGTGACAGGCCTGTCCAGACAGCTTGTCTTGGTCTTGATCTTCACTTGTCGTACAAGCCCTCTCTTATCTGGAACAGCTTCGATAACTCTCCCCATAATCCAAGAGTTACGGGGTGCAGAGTCATCCACGATGAGTATGATGTCTCCAGGCATGAAATTGCGCTTGATTCTGGTCCACTTTTGACGTTCCTGAAGCTGTGGCAGATATTCTCTCGTCCATCTTTTCCAAAACAAATTGGACATGTACTGTACTTGTTTCCATCTGCGAACAGCATACAAATCCTCCCTTTGAAAGAGACCAGGTGGCAATGATGGCTGGGTCTTGAGGAGCAAAAGATGGTTGGGAGTTAGAGCCTCCAAGTCGTTAGGATCTGTGGATGACTTTGTTAATGGTCTGCTATTAAGAATAGCTTCCACTTCGCAGAGCACCGTATGAAGACCTTCCTCATCAAGAGTTTGTACTTTTAAAGTAGAGTTGAGGACCTTCCTGATAGAGCGAATTAGTCTCTCCCACGCTCCTCCATGATGAGAACCAGTTGGAGGATTAAAATTCCACTTAATGCCTCTCTGCAGAAGTTCTTCATGGATCTGAGAATGATTCCATTGTTCTATAGACCTTCTCAATTCACGTTCAGCGCCGACAAAGTTGGTACCATTGTCTGAACAAAGTTCTCTGACTTGTCCTCGTCTTGCTAAGAAGCGACGTAAGGCATTGATAAAAGAGTCAGTGTCCAGTGATGCTGCGACTTCGATATGCACAGCTCTTAAGGCTAAGCATGTGAATATAACGCCGTACCTTTTCACCTGGCTTCTTCCACGTTTCACATCAAATGGTCCAAAACAATCTACTCCCACTGAGGTAAATGGTGGATCATCTGGAGAAACCCTGTTGCGTGGCAAGTCTGCCATCTGCTGGACGCCTGGAACTCCTCGTACCCGTCGACATACAACACATTTAGCCAAGATCTTTCTTATAGCCACACCAGCGCCAGTAATCCAGTATTTCTGACGTAGCTTTGCCATCATGTGAGCTCTACCACTATGGCCGACTTCCTTATGCACATGCCTGAGGATAATGTCAGAGATATGTAGATCCTTGGCCAGTATGACTGGGTGTTTTGACTCTTCAGGCATGGCTGCCCTACTAAGCCGTCCTCCAACTCTCAAGACACCGTCTTCAAGCACAGGATTGAGTTTGTATATGTGGCTTGTCCGTTTCACGTTCTGTCCCTTTTGCAGGCTGGAAAACTCCTCTGCAAATCTTTTCCTCTGACATGATCTTATTATTTCCATCTCGGCCTGCCTTAGCTCCTCCACGGAGAGGAAAACATGGAACAAACTCTTGACTCCTTGCAGCTCTTTCTTCAGAATATCTTTCCGTTTTCTCTCATCTGAGCTTGAGTGAGCCAACGATGCCTCAACCTCCTTTCTCTTCTTCCATAGGCTTAACAGTAGCTTCTTGAATCTTAGGATCCAGCCCATCACTCTCTTCAGACGGCTCCAGGATGATGTATTATTGATCAACTGAGTCACTGTGTCATTCTCTTCTTCGACAGAAACAGCATTAACCAAGATGCTCCTTTTGACCTCAGGATCATCTTGGTCTGCTGGCTCTCTTACAACATCTGGATTTGAAGGCCATTGATCCTCTGGCAGCATCAGAAATTGTGGGCCAGATATCCATTTTGCATCTTTGAGGAATGACTCTACTCCAAGTCCCCTGGAAGCAAGATCTGCAGGGTTGCATGAGGTGCTCACATATGTCCACTGAGCTGCCTCAGATGTTTTGAGGATTTCTGAGACCCTGTTAGCCACAAATGCTCGAAATCTGGAGGTCTCATTCTTAATGTACTTCAGCACCGAGGTGCTATCAGTCCAAAACACAGAGTTGAGCAGCGGCATCTGCAATTCCTTTCTCCACAATCTGTCCATGCGTGCTGCTACCACTGCTGCTGTTAGCTCCAGTCTAGGGATGGTAACTGGTTTTAAGGGGGCCACCCTGGCCTTTCCCATAACAAAGGCGCTACACAGCTGTGCATTGGCGTTGCGTAACAGCAAGTAGGTAACTGTTCCATACCCGACCTCACTTGCGTCGGCAAAATGGTGTAACTGAGCAGAGGTCACAGGTCCAAAATCCACAGGCTTGAAACATCTGCCGACTTTGAAATCCTTCAATAGGTGGAGCTCCTGCATCCATTTTGTCCACTCCATTGCTACCGGTGCAGGTATCATGTCATCCCACCCAAGACCTTTTCTACACAGGTCCTGTAAGATCAATTTGGCCTTTAACACCACTGGTACCAGTACTCCAAGCGGGTCATAGATTGAGCTGACCATAGACAGGATCCCTCTACGAGTCAAAGGTTGATCCTGAAGTGCTATTTTGAACTTGAATGCGTCAGATTGCACACACCATTGCACACCCAATGCTCTTTCCACAGGAAGTATGTCATCGTCCAGATCCAGCTCTTTCACATCCTTAGCTCTTTCCTCTTCCGGTATTACAGCCAGCACATTTCGACTGTTGCTTACCCACTTTTTTAGCTGAAAGCCCCCTCTAGCACAAATAGCTCGAAGTTCATGATAGAGAGCTACAGCCTGAGACTCTGATGCCACTGAAGCCAGACAATCATCCACGTAAAAACTATTCAAAATAGTATCCACTGCCTGCTGACTGAATGAGTCTCTGTTGTCCTCTGCACACTTTCGTAGGGCAAAATTTGCACAGCTTGGCGACGAGGTTGCTCCAAAAAGATGGACAAGCATCCTGTACTCCTCCATAGGTTGAGTGAAGTCCCCACTGGGCCACCAGAGAAACCGTAGCAGGTTAGAATCCTCAGCTGGCACACGCACTTGATGAAACATAGCCTCAATGTCTGCCATCAAAACAACTGGCTCTCTCCTGAACCTGGTAATGACTCCAATCAGTGAGCTGGTGAGGTCAGGTCCCTGCAGCAGTTGAGTATTCAGCGATGTACCTTGAAACGATGCAGCACAGTCAAACACGACTCTAATCTTCTTCTTCTTTGGGTGGTATACACCATGGTGTGGAATATACCATACTTTGTTTGAGCTATATGCCAGGTCTTTAACAGGCACCTTTTCGGCATAACCACGAAAAATTAGGTCATGCATAAAGGCTGCATAGTCTGCATGAAATAGGGCGTCTCTCTGGAACCTCCTTTTCAGACTCAGGGCTCGTTGCTCTGCTATCTTGCGATTATTAGGCATGCTCACATCCCTTTTCTTTAGAGGTAAAGATATGCTGTAGTGACCATCCATCAGCTTGACACTGCTTTTAGCCATTTCAATGAACTGACAATCTTCCCTCGATAGACCCAGCTGTTCGTCTTGGCTACACTCTGGGAAATCCACTTGAAACTGCTGTTTCCACAACTCGTCCAATCTCACAACTGAGATGCGATTAACAGTGAGTGCAGGTTGTTCACAGTCTGCTCCAGCATCACAAAGTGGTCCATTAACAGTCCATCCCAACATTGTCTGAACAGCATATGGTCCTCCATCTTGACCTGGAATCAGCTCTTTAGGTTCCAGGGCTCTAGGTACATTCAAACCAATCAGAAGCTCGACATCTGAATCAATTTCAGGTAAATGTACTTCACGCAAATATGGCCATCTGAATAGGTCCTGCTGCCGTGGGATGTTGCTCCTACTCACAGGCATTTTCTTCTGTGTAAAAACATCTGGCAATTCACAGTAGAAGCTGCTGTCCAGGCCAGCTATTTCCAAATCTGACACAATGCAACTTCCCACAACCTTTTCTTGACCCATAGTGCGTAGCAAAATCTTGGTTCCTCTTCCTGAAATATCCAGCCTATTCATCAAACTCGTTGTACAGAACGACGCTGAACTCCCTTGGTCTAAAAAGGCATAAGTCTCCACAATTTTATGGCCCTTTTTAGACTTGACCTTGACTGGGACTATGGAGAGTTTGCAATTCTGTTCACCGGCCCCAGTAAGACCACCAGTTTGTACCGCAATCACAGCGCTGCTCACTGCTGTATCAGCATCAGTAACAGCCTGACTCTTCTCTGCTCCCTTGTCCTTTGGGTGGATATGAAGCATGCTAGGATGTCTGGATCCACATACTTTACATGACAGTCGCCTCCTGCAGTCCTTACTCATGTGCCCTATGCACAAACAGCCAAAACAGACTCCATGTTCTCTCAAGAAGGCAATCTTATCATTATGTGCTCTCTTTTCCAATAAAGAGCACAACTCCAGTGTATGTCCTCCTTTGCAGTACAGGCAAGCCTTTCTGTCCATTGAAGAGTCCTTTTTCCTATGGGCCTTTTCATCCACAGAGGTAACTGTAGTTGCAAAACTACTTCCTTTACTTCGCATACGATGCTGATAACTCTCTCTGCCATCACCTCTGTTTTGCACTGGCTTTGGGACATCTTGTAGATTGCCAAATACAGGATCAGATGCAATTTTCACTTGGCACTCAATGAAGTCCACAATGTCAGAAAAGGTAGCTCTACGATGACGTCGTTCTTGAATGTCACAAGCTACTGTTCTCCATTTATCTCTTAACTTGTATGGCAACTTCTTTAATACTGTCCTCATGTTAGCAGCCATGTCTAGCTCAGACATGCACTGAATCTCAGCCATTGCATTGCAGCATCCTCTTAGAAAGAGAGCATAAGCTTGAAGTGCTTTGACATCCTCTGGTTTGATAATTGGCCACGAGAGGGCCTTGTCCAAATAAGCCGTTGCAATCTTTTGCTCATTTCCAAAATGTTGTTCCAACAAAGCTTTTGCCTTTTGATACCCCCTGTCTGCACCCATTTGTTGACAGCTTCTGACAAGCTCTCTTGGTTGACCCCTGGTGTACTGTTCCAGGAAGTGCAGGCAGTCTGTGGCATCACCAGTCTTTTCTTCAATATTGCGCTCAAAAGCTCTCATAAAGGCATGATACAGTAGAGGATCTCCATCAAACACTTGCATTTCTCTATTTGGCAAAGATGAAAGACTTTGTTGATGTACCAGCATAGCAGTTATTTCATTTTGCCTTGCCATTATGGATATCAGATCATTGTTATCTCCAGCGACTGGTACAGGAGCATGTATACCTCCAAGCTGAGATGTTGTCACAACAGGGTTTGTATTTTGAGCCATATCAATCTTTATTGGTCTCTGCTGTAGTCTTTGTGATTCAAAGTTCATGGCATTTTCCCTCTCCTCCGGCCTAATACCTGTCAAATGAGACTCAGGAACACTTTTGGCTGGAATTGGGTTTTCATGTTTTTCCTGAGCACGAGGCACAAATGAATAAGCGTCAGCATTCAAAGCAGCATGGGCTTCTCTTTCCCTTTTATCAAAATAGGATTCCATTCCATTAGATTTATTGGAAATGCTACTTTGCATGCCAGCTCTGGAGGCTCTTAGAACGTTCACCTTAGCCACTGATGCTGCTATCTCCACTTCCAGTTCAAATCGTTCTTTCCTTTTTCTTATTTCCTCCTCTTGTTGCTCCAGTTCATGTTTGCCTTGGAGTAGTTTTTGTCGAGCAAGAAGAGCAGCCATATCAGCTTCAGCTTTAACACGGGCAGAGGTGGTAGAGGAGGTTGAAATCCTGGATTTTGAGCCATGCCTTTTGCTGCTAATATTTGAGATGCTATCATCTGGCATAATCTCATCATTAGTTGTTCCAGGTAAGACATCCTGCTCCTGCTGCTTAGGAAGGTTATTATGGAGATGTGGCTCATTATTAAGGTCTGTGTTGTCAGGCGGTTTCTCCTTCCTTAAATGTCCATGTCTTGACACAAGTTTGTCATTTTCAGAGAGCCATTGCTTTACATCCACAATAAACCCTTGATTATATTTATTGATGCTTGTGAACCATTCATTTTGTTTCTGTTGCTCCCCCTGCTGTATTAAAGGCATCAGTGACACATGCAGAGAAATTGCCTCCTCGGCCATTTGCATCAAAATATCCAGTTGATTTTGCACCTGTAAAGCACTGTCATCATTTTTCATAAGCTCTTTCAAAGCAAGAATGACACCCTTTATTCTATTGACTCTGGACTGGCGTTCTTTTTGAAGCTTTTCAACTTTACACGCCAAGGCCTTCTCCGTAAGACTGATTGTCCTTCTGACATTTGCATTATCTGCTCCACTTCCGATCGAGCCGGCCTGTGATCCACTCATATTGACAACCAGCAATGCGCTCACAATAAAACTTCAGAGCATCCGCCACAATCCACGTCCGCATGGATCATCCACATCCAACTTCGGCGTTTTGTATCACAAACGAGCGATCCACTCAAACACAAACGTCAACTCCGACTTGAACAACGGTAACAAATTCAACGATCAGCGAGCACTGCATCAGCGATACACGGCGGTAACCATATTCAAACTGTGTCCAAGCAAAACAAACTCACAGCAAGACAAACGGAGTTACACATACCGTAGTTGCCAGTGCCGCATCCATTCATTCATTCATCCAAGTTTTGAGTCCGCCTCCAAAGTGTCTGAACGATCTGTCCTTTACATCCACGAGTCCAACGAAACTTCATAAATTGAACACATAAGGGACTCCGTGGCCGGTTTCTGTTGACAATGTGGCAGCGGCTATCCAGCGCAACTTTTAGCCGCCGAGAGGATAATATAGGGATCTGTCCGACTCACTGTGCCCAGACAAAACATCCGACCGTAGTTGCTTTTGATGATTTTATTGATAAACACACGTACGGGATTTACTTACAGGATGCTTTGCGTTGTGGCAAAGATTGTGGTCAACAGAAAATAACGGCACCCTACTCACCCCCTCTCTGTGGCTAACTAAACCCTCCAAAAACCACAGACAGGTACAGGTGATTTAAATTACCGCTACACCCTTGGTGACACACACACACACCCACTTCCACACAAACCCACACACACACACACACCCAACCCCCCCTACTGGTGATTGAGTGACAGGCTACTGAAATACATCTCTTGCTCCTACAGCCTCCTTAACATTGGTCCAGCAGGTTAACAGCAGGTCCAGAGTCTTGTTTTCCCTAGTGGCACAATCCACAAACTGCTTGAAGGTGGGCAGTGTTGCAGCCAGAGTGACGTGATTAAAGTCCCCAGATATCGCGATGAATGCGTCTGGGTGCCGTGTCTGAAGTCTCGCGACAACGGTGTGGATGACGTCAGTCGCTAGCGCCGTGTTTGCAGATGGAGGAATGTAAACAACCAGGATGATCACGTGTCAGAACTCTCGCGGCAGATAATACGGCCGCAGACTGACGGCAAGCAGTTCAATGTCTGGGCTGCATACACGCTCTTTCACAGTGATATGACCGGGATGACACCACTTGTTGTTAATAAAAATAGCAAGTCCCCCTCCTTTCCTCTTGCCACTCTCACGGTGAGTCCTGTCCGCCCGAACAGTCTGAAAGCTGCCCACAGTAACGTTAGAGTCCGGGATGTCCTCATGAAGCCACGTCTCCGAGAAACAAAGTGCAATGCTCTCACGATACATCCACTGAGTCCTCACCAAGCCCGCTAGCTCGTCAATCTTGTTAGCTAGCAACCTCATGTTCCCCATGGTGATGGAAGGGAGGGATGGTTTATATCTTCTCTTCTTCTCCCTGTGTTTACGTCCAGCCTTACATCCCCTGTACCTCCTCTTCAACTCTCTGGGAATTTCAGGCCTCTCCGGTATCAGCGCAGTTGGTCGTAGCTACAACAGCTGATCTCGAGTGTAAACAACAGCCCCGCTGTATTGTTGAGCCAGGACGGAGACGCAGTCAGGAAACATTGTCCCAAGAATGAGCCACACAAACAAAAAAAACAAGCAAAAAACGTTAATCATAAACAATAAATAAGCTATAAAAATTGTTAATTAGCTAAAAAAATGGCTTAAAAATAGCTAAAAGTGCTGGCTGCCAGCAACATCGCCTTGACTTAGATGCGGGCTACAACAGGAAGCCAGTGGAGGTCACGGGGGAAGGGGGTCACATGGGAGAATTTGGGTAGATTGAAAATAAGGCGCGCTGCAGCATTTTGGATACACTGACGCGGTTTAGTTGCAGAGGCTGGGAGTCCAGCCAAGAGTGAGTTGCAGTGATCCAGGCGGGAGATGACCAGCGCTTGGACCAGGAGGATCCTGTGGATGTTGTAGAGGGCAAATCTGCAGGATCGGGCCACAGCAGTTGGGGGTGCAGGACAGTCAGTCGTCGAGGATTACGCCCAGGTACCTCGCAGTCGACAAAGGCGATACCGTGACATCCTTGACAGTGACTGACAGGCCCGTGAGGGCAGCATGAAGAGGAGTTCAGTTTTACTAAGTTTGAGTTTGAGGTGACAAGCAGCTGTCCAAGCGAAGATGTCCGCCAGACATTCCGAGATGCGTGTTGCAACATGTGTGTTGGAGGAGGTTGGGAGAAAAGAGAGGAACAATTGGGTGTCGTCTGCATAACAAGAGAATAGAGAATGGTAAGAGAATCCATGTTATGTGATTGCAGAGCCTAGTGATCTAGTGTATAGTGAAAACAGAAGCAGTCCTCCATCCATCAGTTTCCAGAAAGCAGGATTTGGCCAAAGAGCCATCCCATGTGACCTGAAACGTGCGATTTGTCAGGTATGATGTGAACCAGGTTAGAGCAGAGTCAGAAATGCCAGGTTCAGCCAGAGTAGAGATTAGGATTTGGTGGTTGACTGTATCAAACGCAGAAGATAAGTCGAGGAGAATGAGGACTGATGAGTGGGACAAGGCTCTGGCGGCACCGAGTGACTCAATCACTGTGAGGAGGGCCGTCTCAGTGGAGTGAGCAGTCCTGAAGCCTGACTGATTAGGGTCAAGGACAGTTGGTTGTAGACTGCGTGTTCCAGGGATTTAGAGAGGAATGAAAGAAGAGATACAGGTCTGTAGTTTCGGCTGCAGTGTAGGGTGGCTTTACTGTAGCTGTCTTGAAAGGAGCTGGAATAAGGCCTGAAGTGAGGGAGGAGTTGATCAGGGTGGTGAGGAATGGTAGGATGTCGTGAGAGATGTTTTGGCGAAGGGTGGAGGAATCGGGTCAAAGGAACAGGTGGTGGCACGGTTAGACGTCACTAGTGTGAGAACATCTTCAGAGGAGAAAAGCAGGTAAGGCCATCAGAGGTGAGGGTTGGGGGAGGTGCTTTCTGGATGGGCATTGGAGTAAATGAGGAGCTGATGTCTTTTACTTTCTTGGTAAAGTAAGTTACAAAGTCATCAGCAGTGAGGGAGGAAGGAAGGGTGAGGAGAGAAGAGAACAAGGAGAATAGTTTCCTGGGGTTGGACGCAGAGGAGTTGATCTTTGATTGGTAGAAGGCAGATTTGGCTGCTGATACAATTGAGGTGAAGCCAGAGAGGAGGTGGTGGTAATGAGCAAGGTCATCAGGATGATGTGATTTTCTCCATTTTCTCTCTGCTGCTCATAGCACCGATCTCTGATCTATCTGAGGATGACTCTCCAGTTTGGGCACATATGGAGCAACACTCAAGTAATCCAGTGTCACTTCGTTCCTTGATTTGTGCCCAGCTACCGCTAAATAAATGTCACTGGACTAACTACCCAATTATTCGTGGTTCTTTAAAGATATCTCCTCAGTTTAGAACTTATTTTAAATGTAAACAAGCCCTTGTCTCCTCCCTTATGCTGGCAAATGTCAATTTCGCTCCATCCCTTGTGGATCCATCCTTTCAGTTTTGGCATAGATGTGGGATCGTGGGAGTGAAGGACCTCTTTAAGAGTGAGAACTTTATATCCTTTGAACAGCTGAAGAGGGAATTTAATATTCCCCAGTCAGATTTCTTTAGATACCTACAGGTGCGTAGCTATGTCAAAACATACTTCTCCCTAACAAGTCCACAGTGTTCTCAGACAGATGGCTATCTAAGTATGGATCCTGTTGGCAGAGGTCTGGTATCTGCATTATATGATAGCATTCAGAGGACTGCCTCTCTATCACTCAATCACTTAACAAGGCAGTGGGAAGAAGAGTTGGGAATTGCTATATCAGACACAGACTGGCAGGCTGCAGTCACACTGGTTAATTCCTCCTCTCTGTGCATTAGACATGGGTTGATACAATGTAAGGTTCTGCATAGGCTGCATCTCTCTGCAAGTAAGTTGGCCAGACTCTATCCCGGTTTAGACCTGACCTGCATTAGATGCAGTCGAGACCCAGCCAGCCTCAGTCATATGTTTTGGCTATGTCCCAAACTGATGCCATTCTGGACAGGTATATTTAACACATTTGCATATATGTGTAATATGACTATAGATCCTAACCCACTGACTGCATGGTTTGGTTTAGTCCCAGAGTGAACACCAGTAACAAAATACCAGGCTGTACCCATAGCATTTTCCACTTTATTAGCTAGACGCTTGATACTTAGCAGTTGGAAGAAGGCAGTGGCAACATCTCACAGGCACTGTTTGGAGGAGGTAATGTCACATCTTAAATTTGAACACTGCATAGGGCTCCACCCAGAAGTGTTAGAAAGTCTGGCAACCGTTTCTTAATTACTTTGAGACAGAGTTCCCGGCTATCATCGCAACATAACCAGTCCCTTTCATCCTCCCTGCTTTTTTATTTTTATTTATTTACCTATCTTTTAATTCACTTGTTTTAAAAATCCATTAATTTATTTATTTTCTGCCCCCTTTTAATTCACTCATTCATGTCAACTCTTTGCACTAAAGTGGTGTTTCACCTTGCAGAATTCAAGTTACAAACTATTTTATGTTCATGTCTTTGTTTATTTGTGAGTATTCTGTTGCTATTATCGGGTGTAAAAATCAATACAAATATTTGAATAATAATAAGATATGCAGCAGCCACACATGTGCGACAGACTTTAAAATGAATGTCACAATTTTCAATGTAGACTAAGAGGAGGACTAACATTACATCAGAGATATTTTTTAATTCTCCAATTCATGAAATACCTTCAACACATTACTCTGGTGATAGGGTTAGAAAATATGGGCGAATGTTAAATCTTTGCGGTCCCGTCATAATGTTTAACGTTGGAACAGCTGATTTTACCAGAGGCTGGCAAGTGTGGCATTCAAGTTATAGTCAAGTCTAGTCGCGCATAGCCAGACTTCTCTCATCTGATCCATTTTCAGTTTATTCTCCCCACAAATTACCGAGTCTTGAATATATAACGCGTTTTGCACCATGTCCACGATAGGGACAGGGCACTGAAGGCAGCCAAGCAGGCAGGAACAGAAACCATTCTGTTAATCGTACGTTACTTAATACTGTACTTACCAATGTGGCGTTGTCTCTTCCAAATAACCCAGCCACCTAACTATCCATCTATTCATGAAATGAAATTGCACACTTTAGAATCCTCCTAACCTTGGGGATATGCACAAACATTCAGCCACAGAACAGCTCATTGTCCATTGTAAATAGAACAGATTCCAATGATGTAATCCACTAAATCACACGTTTCCAGATCTTGTGTCTTGATATCAAACAGACAGCTACTGCTAGCTTTTCAACTCTAATTGAAAACTGTGTCCTGCGCATCTCTAAAGTTACTCTATTTTACTAATGTTACAAAGCCTGAGTTTCACTGTAACCTTATCACTGAGAGGGTGGGAAGGACTAGGGGGTATAGATTTTTAACATCGGCCAATTAATCGGCTGTGGACTTTATCCTTCTCCCAAATATCATTATTATATCAGCCTATCTGCTATTGGTCGACTTCTAGTACTGTATTGCACTCTTTTGTAAGGTTAGTTGATATTAAAGTCTATCATGGACACAATGCAACAGCACTACAGGGCTATAATTATGTATAGTAGAAATGAGTAGTTGAAAAGAGTTTAAGCCATTCGTGATTGATGAAGTGTCAACAAATCCTAAACTTTTTTGCAGGAACTGTATGTGTGTCATTTTTCAAGACAGATTTGCAGCAAACTCACAAAAAGTGGATGAAGCCAAACTACCTTTATGAACATCTGCTGTTGTTAAATGGCGCAAAATAAATGTAGGCAGTTGATAATTAACATGAGTGGACTGCCCAAGTATAGTCTATGTGTGTCTGTTGTGCCGTATGAGCAACACACAAAGTGGTTGTTTCCATTGGAGAATGGAGTTATGGACTAGTCACTAGTATTTGTCAGTTTATAGCTGCTAGGGAAAAAAGGAGAACATTACATTACAACATTTGTACTAATATTTGAATGACTATCTCCTAGATCTGTGATTTTGGCCTGGCCCGAGTGGAGGAGTCAGACGAGGCACGTCACATGACTCAGGAAGTGGTGACACAGTACTACCGCGCTCCTGAGATCCTAATGGGAAGCCGCCACTACTCCAACTCCATCGATATTTGGTCTGTAGGCTGCATCTTTGCTGAGCTGCTGGGGCGACGCATACTCTTCCAAGCGCAAAGTCCCATTCAGCAGGTAGTTCCCTCTCTCTTGAGATCAGATTAATGAGACAAGACTTTAGTTTTAGTGAGTTAAGATATACATAAATTACTATAATATAAAAAAAACATGAATTGTAAATTGAAATGCCAAAAAGTTCCAGTAGGTCGGGCCCTATTTTTCACCTGCAGAGAAAACCAAACCTTCATTATTTTCAGTACAAATGAAAATATCACTCTGAGTGAAAAGTTGAATCTCTGAAAAATGAATTTCAGAATATTTTAGTATTTAATATGTCCCCCTTTTACTTTAATGACAGCATGCACTTGAGCTGGCAAGGACTCCACAAGTCTGTGCAAAACCTGCTGACTCATGTTAGCCCAGCATGATTTGACAGCGTTCCACAAAGCGTCTTGTAATGTCACGTAATGCTTAGCTTTCTCAGTCCTCAAGTGCCCCCATAAATATTCAATGGGGTTGAGGTTAGGTGCCTGAGGAGGAAAGCCCATGATAGTCAGGACTCTTTGTTCTTCACTGTGGGTTTGAAACACTGTGGTATCGTTCTCTCTCCTGTTCAACCACACACATACACCCCTCTGTTACTGTAATACATCTCTAACTTGGATTAATCAGTAAATCTTACTTTTGGCAGTCATCCACTGTGAAATTATGGTATTTCTTAGTCCACCTCAAGTCTCTGGCCGTGTTTCCGTCCTGAGAAATGGTTAAGAAATTGCTCCTCGCCCTTTGAGAAACTACAAGCCAGCCTTCTTTTTACAGTACTTTTGCTGATTCAAATCTTGCATTGTTTATTTACCAAATTGTGTATCTGTGATGGAGTTGCTTTTCCATTTCTTAGGGAACTAAGCTTGATGTATTGATCTTCTGAGGGTGTGGTCACATTTTGTCTGCCTGATTGTGCCTCGGATTAGGGATGCACCGATGCCGATACTGGTATCGGGTATCGGGCCGACACTGCGCTCATATACTCGTAGTCGCAAAAATTCACTGATGCCACGCACCGATACCACATTATTGCATTAGGCCGTACATTGCATGAAACTGAAGACCGCGATCAGAGGGCGGCTTGTCATTTCTTGTTGTCATTTCAGACAGGCGGACCCAGACGCTGTCCTATACGGAGTATAAGTATTTTAAATTTTGACGGGCCGCTTCTATTTTGACCGGTGCCGCCAGTTTAGCGGATCAGGGAATCAAACAAAGAAGAAAATAAATCTATCTTCCAATTCAATGCATCTTTAACCTGATAGTTATTTTTGTGGTAGAAATACCGGTACTCGGTATCGGCAAGAACACAAATGAAAATACTTGTACTCGGTTTAAAAAAAAATGGTATCGGTGCAACTCTACCTCGGACACAACTGATCCAGTTTCTGTAAAGCTTGTTAGAGTTCAGTGCATTGCCCCATTAGAAACCTTGAGTCTTGCTATGAGTTGACACTCAGAAAGCCCCTCTTTGCTCAGAACAGCAATTTGACTTCTAACACTTTCATTTACTTGCTGAAAAATAAAACTTTCTGATTAATTTGAAGTTTGAGTGACAACATCAGAAATTTTCAATGTGGTCCCCACACATATGGTAGATCACCGTATTTTTAATAAGCCTCCACATTTTCTGATGTGGTCCTGTTTTTCATTTACTGTTTATGCATTTAAACTCTTTCTCAGTGATTCCACCTGTTGATAAATTCAGGACAGTGTGCATATCCTCAACACTAATTATTGACAAATTATTTCCAGCCACTTCCATTTTGCAGTTTTTCCATCATTATCTACCATCAACGAGAGTCAGCATTTCCTGCACAGATATTTGATCTTAAAAGCCTTTCAGTGGCTCAAAGAACATACATGTTCCCAGTAAGGTTTCAACTTCCTGGCAGAAAATACTGAGTTTAATCAATGGTAATTTAACTGAAAAACAGAACTAATTACAGTTAATCAGTGAATGAAAAAAGCATTTGTTTTGAAAAAGGGAAAGTCTTCTTAGAGTGGTGAGTATGACATGACGCTGTTGTTGTACCGATAGAAATAGAGCCATGGAAATGGACATAATACTGAATTCATCACAAGCCATGAGTACAAGTAATTCCACCATGCTCAATGTTTTTAACCAGCCTTTATTCGTGACTAGCTTTTATTTGTGCTGGCC
The DNA here is from genome assembly GCA_039737535.1 of Lagodon rhomboides. Taxonomy (NCBI): domain Eukaryota; kingdom Metazoa; phylum Chordata; class Actinopteri; order Spariformes; family Sparidae; genus Lagodon; species Lagodon rhomboides. The sequence goes on along the minus strand of CM077787.1, from coordinate 33,333,899 downwards.
AGTTCTCTAGATCTTTCCCATTATTTGGATAATTGCTTCTATTTGGAATGTAGATTGAGTAAATAAAAATAAGAAACAAAAAGCATGCAAAGTACAAATTGGTGCACAACATTGGTGAAAGTATATGGTGCCAGTTACAACCTTACAAGTTGCAAACAAGTTGTTGAACATTTTTTTGCCTTGTTGGCTTGTAGCTGGATTTAATCACTGACCTGTTGGGGACTCCCTCTATGGAGGCTATGAGGACGGCGTGTGAAGGCGCTCGTGCACACATTCTCAGAGGCCCTCACAAACAGGTAGGCAATCTATTTTTGTGATAAAGCCATCCCACCTGTCTGTCTGAAAAGATTAAACAATTAAAAGATTTTTTTTGGTTTGTTTGTTTTGGTCAACAGGATTTAAAATCCTTGTTGTTTTGACAAAAACAAAACAATATGGGTAGAACCAAAACAGCAGTATTGTGTTTAAGATAGATTAGTGAAAGAATCTATACATTGGCAGAGTCAACAATCACTGCCTAGCCCGGATGCAGGCCAGCTGACAGTCTTGCCTGGGCCCCGGACAAGATAATCTTAGATGGGCGACTCTCTCTCTCTTCTCTCTCTCACCGGTAGCCTGACTCTGTCCCTCAATTTCGCATCCCTCCTGCATCACTCTCTCTAGCCCCATTCACACAGGAGAACACGCATTAATGCTGCAGCGGCGGTTCGCCAATTCTCTGCTGATGTTGATTTACACTGAGAAAAGCATCTCTGCCTTAAAGAAGAACCGCCATGAATTCACACAGAAAGCTGGCGCTGCGGCTCCTAAAGAGGCGTGACGGTACACGTCATGATGATGACGTCGGTGTGTTTTCAAGGTGTTTCCCAGGTGTCCCCCTGTCAATCTAAACCCGCGGACAGTTTATAATCATATGGATGCTGTTATAATGTGTTGTGATTGAGATCCTGACCCACCAAACATCCTGGAAAGTAACAGTTACGTGTTTCGTGCTAAATTACATAATTATATAATCGGCATCAGTAAATTGGGTGCTGTCTGACTCTGTCACTCGCGGGGAGGGAGGCTGTTTCCTGGGAGAAAGTTCACTGAAGTCTCGATCAGGAGGTCTGATGGTCGCGGTGATTTATTTTCATCACAATCACTCTGTGAGTTAAAGTTTTTTGCCGGTGACAGGCGCTATTTTTCGGGCAGAAATACAGACAGGAGGACAGACGCTTCTCCACGTATATCTGCGGTGCTGTTTTCCTCATATAAGTTGCCAAAGACAGATACAGTTACTACGTTACTGTTGTTTGGTCATGTAATGTTGCTTTGTGGGACATTTCTCTGTATTAAATTGAGTGAAGGACCTGTGTAGGTAACCGACCTTCTGATCGACACGCCAATCAGAAGACACTGTGTATCCATGATGCTTAGCAATTATGTTTAGCTGTGTTGAATTATGTTGAACATTGTGCTGGCACAAAAGCTATGTTTCATGGTACATTTTTAAGAAATACAACAAATTAAAACATAGTGTTTGATATACATGTGTGATTAAATATACCAGAAGCTGCAAGAGACAGGGGAGGATGGTTGATGTTGTGATCTTTGTTTTGTCGGCAGCCATCTCTTCCTGTTCTGTACACACTGTCTAGCCAAGCAACCCATGAAGCTGTCCACCTCCTCTGTAGGATGCTGGTGTTTGATCCGGTGAGTCATTCAGTGATACATAGTTTTGCATATATGTTTTGACAATGAAACCCATTCAGTGAGTCACTCACGTATGATAGCTAGTATGTACTGTACAACATGCCTGTCATGACTAAGATCTGTTAAAAGCAAGCAACAAAGGGAGTCAAGTCAGTTTTAATTATAAATCCCGATATCACAAACAACAATTTGCCCCAAGGGGGGCTTTTCAACCTGTGCAGCAGAAATTTGAGGAAGAGCAACGGGGGTGGGGGGCGACTCTACTGTATATACTCTATGTATTCTGAGGATGAATTTCATTTGAAGATGAAATGTAGTTGATACTCTTGTTGTTCATATGTAACTTGTGTGTTTGGTATCCAGTCAAAGAGGATTTCAGCAAAGGATGCTCTGGCTCACCCTTACCTGGATGAGGGTCGACTGCGCTACCATACGTGCATGTGCAAATGCTGCTACACCACATCCTCTGGCCGTGTTTACACCAGTGACTTTGAGCCTGTCACTAATCCCAAATTTGATGATGGCTTTGAAAAGAACCTGAGCTCTGTGAGACAGGTCAAAGGTAAGTTTAGCTGCTGAGCTGAGGCTTTATGTTTGCTGTGTTAAAGGACTTTTTTACTCTGACACAGGGATTTAAAAACAGCAGTTGTTGACCCTCATGATTCTTTCAGTAAGTACAAAATTAAGGCTTCTTACTACTTCTTAAGTGACATTGTGTTGTTACATTCAACAACACAGTCTGCCAGAGTGTTCACTGAAATGAAGAGAAATCTGAACAAACAGGGTTGTAGCACCAGCAGATACAAGAATGTTACTTTGGCTATGGTTGGATAGGTAGAACGTCCGTATCAAAATATGCTAAATATAGCCTACAGTGAAGCTGACTTTGAAGATGAAAATAAAAACACTTAAAAAGGCAATATTATGCCATTATTTTAAATCCAATCCAATGCAACTTTATTTGTTAAGCACTTTAAAACAACCAAAGCTGACCAAAGTGCTGTACAGAAAAATAAATAAGACATCATAATAAAAGACATAACAGCTCACATAGGTGCAAAATTACATATAAAAAAACAACAATAAATTAGAAGGCATAAAACATGAGTAAAAGTAATAAAAGGCTTTCAAAATAACGAAATTAAATCAAGTAAATACAGTTGACATCTTACTAGGTGTCAAAGGCCACGGAGAAGAGATGGGTTTTAAGAAGGGATTTAAAAACAGACAGAGAAGACGCCTGTTTAACATGCAGAGGCAGATCATTCCATAATTAAGGAGCCTTTTAAAGCTTTAGTTAGTTTGGTTAGCGTTAGACCTACTGGATACTTCACTTGATGTAGTGGCCATTTAGCTGGTTACTACATGAGGCCACTTACATCCAGACTCGATGAAGTGGTTACCTGCACGGTGATTTATTAAACAAAAAACAAGCTTCCAGCAGGAGAACACAATAAAGTCTCTGCTCTAAAGTCTCCTCTTGAAAAAAAATGTGTCCCTAACCCTAACCCTTTTAGTTAAAACAACTTTAAAACAACTCAACATAAATAGAATGTGTCAGATGGCATGCTTTCATTAAAAAACTTTTAACTTTCATTAAACCCATGAAGAGGCAGACACTGTGCAGAGCCCAGTAGTTGTTGATAAAAATGCACCGTCAAACTCATTTAGGGCTGCATGGTTCGGCTGCACCATAGGTCTGTTGTAGTGGAGTAAAACGACACCCCCTCCAGCTCTCTAGCAATCTTTTCATGTGTACATTTGTAAAGGTGAGGCGAGGCAACTTCAGCAAAATACTTGGGGTCCAAAGTTTCAGCATGTCGACAGACCTTGGCTTTTCCACTGTATATATGGGAACCATATCTTTAGCGATATGCAATGTGACTGCATCTGTAATAGCTGCCTTGTCATACACAATGAGAAAATGATCCCGTAATGTTGGCTGCTTTTTAGCGGGTGCTTGTGGGCTGACGCAGTCTTGTACATCTCGTAGTGAACAACATTTGTCCCACTCTGCTGCATGCTTCTGTCTGAGATGCTGAAAAAAATTGGTTGTGCTGCTGCCTTTAATTGCAACAGCCTTTAAACAAACTTCGCAGCGGACTGTGGTTTGTTCGAGGTCTGACGCCAAACAAATGAACTAGTTCCAAACTACTGATGAGACTGTGCCTTTTTTTGGGAATGAACTCTTTGCAAACTCTGCTCAACGTTGAGCCTAGGTCAAGCACAGTCAGCTGTGATTACCTTCATGCTGATGTATTGCCTTTGCTCCACATTGTTACTTCACTGATGACTGCAACCCTGTTAGCCATGAAGGTTTTTAGATGTAGGGTCTCGTTTGTGGGTACTTTAATACAGCGGTGGCCAGTCCAAAGGAAGGAATCTTGTAGTTCAGGCTGGAGCTCCTTTCTTAACATTTTATCCATGTTTGCAGTCACAACTGCCGCTGTTGGCTCCATGCATGGAATAGTGGTTTGCTTCAAGGGAGCCACCTGTGACTTTGCTTTCATTAAAGCACAATGCACACACTTTTCGCTGTTTGTTAGTTTCAGGAACGACAGTCTCATAAACATTCTCGCTGGCATACGAGAAATGGTGTAGCTGCGCTGTTGTGATGGGTCCAAATCCTTCGGGCTTAATACATCTCCTCACTTGAAAGTTGGAGAGCTGAGGCAGTTGACTGATCCAAGTGTTCCAGCATTGTGCAAGCCTGTCAGGGATTTCCTCATCCCATGTTAGCTTTTTTCTACAGAAAGATCCTGGCGGGAGCACAGGGAGATGAGTTGATGGCGTTTGGGTCACTGCTTACTGACTTTAAGCAATCGTCACATAAAAGTTCCTGAATGTTGTTTCCACAGCTTTAGGTGACGTTCCAGTTCTGTTTTCTCCTGCCGTTCTCCTCAAGGTGAAGTTTGCACAGTTAGCAGATGAGGTGGCCACCGCAAGAAACGTAGCAAGTCTGTGTCTTCTTCTGGAACTCTTTTACCAACGGTACATGGCTTCTATGTCCACCATCGTAGCATGCGAAGTGACTCAACCTCAGCTGAATTAGTTAATTTCCCTGAGTGCCCTGTTTTTGAGACCAGCTGGGAGGAATTTTGTCGCCCCTTTTGCATACATCAACAAAATCCGACCCATTGCACAGAAAACTGTCATCTGCAAGGTGCGACCGCCACCGGACTGGCAGCCACCATTTGCCTGTGATGTTGACAGACTGAAAGACACCCCGCTGGCTAAGTGGCCTCACTTAGGAATTAGTAAAATGGCCAATACACTTAGTTCATTTATATCTTATAACAATAATCTAAAGTTGTAGCTAAATTGTATTATTATAGGTTAAGCTACCCAGTGTTGGGAATCGATATTGATTATTAATTAAAATGTTGTTATTAATTAATTAAATTATTATAATTTATTAATGAACCATAGGTAACTATGATTCATAAATGAACACAGGGCACCACCCTCAAGTCAGGGATCAATAATCAAATGATATACCACTGATTCTTGAGAATTTGGATAAAACATGTCCCACTAAGAAAAGTGCTAATTCTGTTGGAAATGAATAACATTTTCATGAATAAAAAGCATCAAGGTTATAATCAGGGGGTCCTTTGCACATATGTAAGGTTCTTTTATAGGTTTGTTTTTAATTTGTATTAATTTAATGATTAAATGCTGGCTCATTGCCTACAAAATCAGTTGTCCTCGGTTAGGAGATAATCATTTCAACTTGATTAAAAACACAAAAAGTAATAATTGAATTGAATATTATCTTCACCACATGAAAGCGTACATTGTAATATGTATTAAAACTACAAACAGTGAGTTCTGAACAATATTAACTATTATTTTGTGGTTGCTCAAAATGTGTCCCACATATTCGTCACCACTGTCAGATATTTATAAAAAGCAATAAAATCAGGCAACTACAAGTTCAACTACATTCCTGAGGACCCCATTTTCAAACCTTCAGCTCTACTGCATGCTTCAAGATCACTCAAGCTCCCATAAGTTTGCTATTTTTTCTCAAACTTGTTCATATTTTTGGACACTGCACTGTCACAACCATAACATGTCAACACCGTCACTTTTGTATAAAAAATATTAGATTAGATTATGACATAAATCTTTACTTTTTAAGAAGAGGTCTGAAGCAGCTAGCAACAGAAGGAAAACAAGATGGCTAATGTGAACAACTCATGCATATCATGTGAAAGAGTAGGTTTTTGTCACCACAGTGGTGACAGTGGTGACAAAAACCTCCAAATGGTCCTCAACGGAGGTTAGAATATAATGGTTGATCTGTAATGTTTCATTAACCTCTTTTAGATTTTATTTATGTAATTCCCCCTATATTTCTTCCATATCGTCCAAACGTAGGGGATGAGGTGTGCCTTCCCTCTCTCTCAATTCAGTGTTATGCCATGTTCATTTGGCTTACATCATTTGGGACGCACACCTACTACCTACCTACATAGCACATAGTATACAATATCCCTTGTAGGCTATGCATCTCCAATGACTAAAGCCAAATGAAAATGGCATGACAACATTTAACCATATCTAACATTCACTGTAATTCCCCCCAATTTCATACTCATTCACTCAACTTTGACTTTATATATTTTAGGAAGTTATGGCTAGGCAGCAGCTATCTGTGGAGGAGAGAAGGAGCAGAAACAGGGAATATCAAAAGAAGCGTAGAGAGAGAACACACAGTGATGCAGAGTTAAAGGAGGAATACCTCAGAACGGAAAGGCAAAGATGGAAGAAGAGGGTGGAGGAAGGGAAGATAAAACATATCAATGACTTGAATGAAAGGGTAAAGAGAAGTCAGAGAAAGGCTTGGAAATGTTAATTTATCTGTTCTTCACGTCCAATATACAGTTTATAGTCTAGTTTACAGAATATGATCTACATTATTTTATGAGTGGGGGGCACTACATGACAGTTAAATATGAGGTCAGTGATGAATTCTATCTTATTGTTACTGGTAATGATTTCTTTTTTACTTATGATGATTTGATATTTGATGATATGGGGATGGGGTAATTTTTATAATGATATTGCTTAATTGTACATTATATTCCTTGAAAAATGTTTATCACAGTGCTCAGTATTGTTATTTTTGGACCAAATAGTTAAATAAAGTTGATAAGCAAGAAGCCATTGACTTGAGTTGTCTAAATGCTGGAATTTTATGTTGTAATGAGGCCACTGTCACCACCGTCAGTTCTAAAGTCACCACCGTCAGAGGGCGTTATTTGTTTTAAATGAATATGCTTACAATATGTTTCTTCAGTGCTGTTGAGTTATTAAGGTAATAGTCTATTTAAATACAAAAATATGTTTTTTAAATAAAAACATTACATTGATGTTAGATCTTTTAAAGGAGTACACGTGAAACAGTATAAAAAATGAACAAAAGGGAATATCCAACATTTAACAGCATATATGTGTACTAAGAATGCCAGATAATGATTTTAAAACTCTAAATACATATTAGACCAAATAAGTAAAAAACAATTTGCTTTTTACTTTGTCTGATGGTGTTAACAAAAACAAAGTCATAACTGGAAAAACGCCTATTTTATGAAAAAAATTACAAAATGGGGAGGTTGCACCGGTACATTGCCAAACAGCCAAGACCTTGGTCTATAATGAAATACCTTCAGATTTTGTAATTTAACGAACTTTTTATTTTCAAAATTAAAACCTGTTTTATCCAAATTCTCAAGAATCAGTGATACCTTTAGTCTCAAAGCCTGAAATTAGTCAAATTGTCAATATTATGAAAATATCAATAATTTAGATAAGAGGGAAGGAGTAAATCCGAGCACTGACCATCAAAACCATCTGTTATTGGGGGTCAAGCAGTAAAACTGCGTGACACCCCATAGTGATTCTAAGTTTTCTTATTATTGGGGGTCAAGCAGTAAAACTGCGAGACACCCTATAGTGATTCTAAGTTTTCTTATTATTGGGGGTCAAGCAGTGAAACTGCGAGACACCCATAGTGATTCTATGTTTTCTTCTTCTTCTTCTTCTTTTTTATTATTATACTTCCTCTGCCATTGAAGTCTATGGCAGCCCATAGAATGCCTTGGTAAAAAGTGCTGAAATTTGGCTGAAAGTTTCGGACCACTGTACTGACCACTCACACTCATTTACGGACCTCTAAACCCAGAAGTCTAGCGCCACCAACGGGTCAAAATTTGGCAGAAAAATTAACGGCTTGCTTGAAAGTTATGAAATTCAGAGCAGAGATTTGGGACCGTCCCATGACCACTCTTACCAATTAACAGACCTTTATGCCCAACACTCTAGCGCCACCAATGGGTGGAAGTTGGACATGCATTTTCTGGCGTGGACCTTGACTTGTGCATCTGATTTTAACAAGTGAGGTAGCGTTGTGATCCTTGGATCAACCCGAGTTCAATGATCTGTGGCCCGTCACTTTCGGCTGTGTTGGACCTCCGCCATATTGGATTATGTCAGAAAGCTTTAAAAATCTTCACGGGTCACAAAGTTTGTTCGATTTGCTCGAAACTTGACACAGATGATCTTCAGACCAAGCCGCACAAAAGTTATTTCAAAGATTTTTCAATTTCAAGTTTATTCTCCCGTGAGAGGCAAAGCCACCAAACAGGAAGTGGGCTGTTGTCTCACCGATGCTATGACTTAGCGTAACCAAACTTGGTACCTGGAGTCAAGACACTGTCCCAATCACTCACACCAATTTTCAGGCCTTTGCATTGAACGCTGTAGCGCCTCCACCAGTTCAATGTTGGACATGTTGGAAAAAGTTTGCGTGGCATAACTTGCACAGTTGCGTCCCAGCTTGACCCCCTCATTGCTGCTTGCAGCTATATTTATAATGTGGGATTGTGCAAAATAGTCACAGACACTGCTCAGTTATGATCAACAGTGTTTATTAAAGCCTTCTCCAAAAAACACAGACCACCTACTTTAATAAACAACAGATGCTTTTTACCACTAGCAACACGAAAACATAAGCAAGCCAAAACATATAAATGGGTGGAGCCATGGCTCCTCAAGAGGCATGACGGTATACGTCATGATGAATTCAAGGTGATTCCCAGGTGTCCCCCTTGTCATCTAAACCCGCGGATAGTTTATAATTATATGGATGCTGTTATAATGTTTTGTGATTGAGATCCTGACCCACCAAACATCCTGGAAAGTGACGAAGTTACGTTTTTCTCTAAATTACATAATTACATAATCACCATCAGTAAACTGGACGCTGTCTGACTCTCTCACTCGCGGGGAGGGAAGCTGTTTTCTGGGGCAGTTCACTGAAATCTCGGTCGGGAGGGCTGACAGTCGCAGTGATTTAGTTCCATCACAAACACTCGGTGAGTTAAAGTTTTTTGCCGGTGATGCTGTTTTTCGGGTAGAAATGTGACAAAGAGTCCGGAGGACAGACAGGAGGACAGACACTTCTCCACGTATATCTGCGGTATTTCTTTTGTCATATAAGTTGCCAAAGACAGTTACAGTTACTACGTTACTGTTGTTTGGTCCTGTAATGTTGCTTTGTGGGACATTTCTCTGTATTAAGTTGAGTGAAGGACCTGTGTACTTAACCGACCTTCCAAACGACATGCTCTCGATACGCTCACACCGTTCACACTGGTTCGGTTCGCCAACAATGCGGCCCTGATACCATCTCCGGAGGCGGATCAGCACTGGAGTGAAATTTCACTCCTCGCCACCTCCGAGAGATTCACACTGAGATGGAGGCGAGGAATTGGTGCTCATCCAAACACCAGTGTGAATGGGGTTACTGGCTGGCCGATGATAAATCCAAAGGTGCCCGGATTTGCTCAGTAGATCCGCCAGTGTTGGTCTGTGGGTTGGAGCTGGTTCATTAGCACAAAAGCTAGCATGATTTGTCTCCTGGGATGGTGATGAGGAAGTGTTACCCTCATTACCTGAGCACTCCTCGTGATGACCAGCCTCTTCAAGCACAGCCTGGTTCGAATTTTCTTCAGTCTGACTGGTCTGTTTTTTTTAATAAGTTGCTCAAAGATAACTGTTTAGCCCGTTTAGCCATTGTCCAACAGCTGTATCCTGCTGCTCCAGTAATCCGCCTTCTGATCGCTGGTGAACTTAAGTGTTGCACCGGACATCGGTCAATCACTTTAAAGATGAAGTTTGTTTTTATTTTTTGTGTATATTAAATTTTAAATGTTCAAGAAAATAAAAACCACAATGAAACTTTTCAAGCAAATTATATTTAAAAGATGTAGGCCTATTTTAATTTTTTTTTTTTTTTTTCATGAATCTCACTGGGTGGGCAATCTGTCAATCTGGGTGGGCCTGTGCACATCCAGGTCCACCCATAGCTCCGCCCCTGGCCCAAACAAAAGCCTCTTGCTTGGGTTGCTCGTTGAGACTAGCGTGGGTCCCGTCCGTCTCGAAACTCGTTTGGGTTGCAAGCGCGGGATCAGCTGTAGCGTCCTAACAGCTGATGATGCAGGCTGTTATCAACAGCGTATCGATCAGATGGAAGGACCGGACCTCAGTGGTTCCGTCTCCTTCTGAAGATAATCTCTTCCTTCTGCAGGCGGTGAGGAATGACTGAGTTGTGCAGTGTTCCTCTATGGATCCAAAACAATAATGACGAATATTCTAACAAAAATGGAAGTAAAACAAAAACAGTCTCTGTCTCGTCCAGCGAGGAGGGAACTGAAGCCTAGGTCCAAGTGAAAAACGTTTCTCAAAATACACCCTTACGGTAACTGCTGAATGAAACCGGAGTTTCTTCACAACATTACGTTACCCTGGGAATGCGAAGTGCAGAGGAGTCTCCTGACCTTTAAACTCTGAGTGACGTCATGGTCATCCTGTCGGAGTTTTATGGTCCGCTGCCACTTTAATCCAATAGGGAACAATTAATGGTTTTGGGGGTGGGTAGTACTTTGAGTTACAGTTTTTCACGCCTTTTGTTTGTCGGCTCAGTTCCTTTGTTCTTGAGCTCCTCCTTTGATTTTCCCTACAGGCCCTCTCTTTGTTTGCGCCCTGTGGGATTAGGCCCAACACCAGCAGTATATAAAGTTATTAAAATGAATTAGTCCTTTCCCTGTTGCAGCCCTAATGTTATAAACACATTAATGCATCAATATGATAATAGTTATAATTCAAGAATATAATATATATTATTCTGAAATGGACCATTTATCAGTTTGGGAAATCCCATGATCTGTGGAGCATTCAAAGCAGAATCAACGGGGACTAGATATAATCATAGCTTCACCAATAATTGCTCTAATGTGCCTTCCACATTTTATGGAAAGACAGAAAAAATTAGCCAATGTCTTTGTGTTGTTTTGCATAGTAACAAGTCCAACGGTCAAAAACATACTGATGTTGAAGATGTGAAGATTGATGGTTTTTTGTATGATGATGATCGATCGAAAAAGTTTGCTCTCCGATTTCTGCACGTAACTCACGGCGTGGTCTAGCAATAATCTAACAGTGTGAGAAATTACATTTATATAACTGCAATAACAAACGGCTCTTACACTATAATAGTTTGTGGTGGAACCACTGAAGATAAGGTCAGCCGCACGCAGATTTTTCCTCCTTGTTAAATAATTAAGAATGACCTCATGATATGGTAGCCTAATAATCATTAAATATGCTCTGTGTGGGAATCAAACTCTCTCACAAACGTCAAATACTGTATGCCCATGATACAGTAAGAACAGCTGATTTCACGCTGAAGTAATGCTTCAGCTACCATAATCACAGCTCCTCCTTGTGGATAGATAAACCATTTCAACTGGTTTTCACACATGGCGCTTAGGGACATTATGATTTATAAGAGGCTGCATCCGTACATGCTCTAATGGTCAGAAAACACACCTTAAGCTCCCCTTCCAGAAAAGCCCAGTCTGCTCTAATCGGTCAGTTAACGCAGCCCTGAGCCAGCACTGCTCATGGTGTCTGCAGCTGCACACCTGGGAGTGGCCACATTAGCCAAGCAAGATGCTAATGGAAAAATTCAACAGGCTTACCTCCAAAATTAACAGTAAAACAACATAAAACATGTCAAAACTGACAAGTTTGAAATCAGGTCATAGCCACAGCCAACCCTTAGTGACAAAGCAGTCTGGTGGAATAATGTTAAAATACACACAGTTTTGTTGTTGTTGTTGTTGTTGTTGTTGTTGGGACATTTCCATCACATTTCCTTCAAAAATAAAGTTAATCCACTTGATCTTGACATCCTCTGATAGTTGGAGGAGATGAAGCCAAATACAGACTGAAAAGTGACTATTAGAGAGAAAAGTTAAACAATTAGGCCATCATCAATGAAACTTTTTTTTTTGTTAAAACATTTCTGTGAACATTTGGCTGCATTTAGCTCAGCAACATCTTAACCTGCTGCCCTCTGAAGAGCTTGACCTGCTGTGTCTCTCTCCTTCTCTCTTGTCAGTGTCTCTGTCTGTCACTTTAGGTTATAGTAAGTGAGAAATCAAACGAAGATTTTTTTTTTTACTGCTCTTTCTCTGCTCGTCTGTGTTTTTCCCTTACAGAGATAATCCATCAGTTTATTTTGGAACAGCAAAAGGGGAGTCGAGTGCCACTCTGCATTAATCCTCAATCAGCTGCTTTCAAAAGCTTTATCAGGTATAATGATCTTTTTTCCCTTTGACTCACAAAATGCAACCAAAACACAAGAAATAATGACAATTAATCAATACTTTTCTGTACTTCAGTTCTCGCTGTACTTCTCTTTAATACAGCAGTACGTAACATTGTGAACCTAAAGACTCTGCATTTGCACATAATAAAAGATACAATATGTCAGACAGCTTAATAACTGGGGAAAGGTTTGTCTCTGCATCTGTTTAATCGAGCTAGGCTAGCAGTTTACCTGCTTCCACTCCTTGTACTCCTTGTGTAAAAAAATGTGTTTCCAAATTTGCAGAAAGATTCTTCGTGCTGCTGTAGTCTGCTTTCTAGCTACAGTATGTCCTCAGTTACACAACTGTCATTAAAAGGATGAGATTTTTTAAATTCCTATCATGGGAAGTGTAATAATCACCTAACTGCACTATCTGTGTAGTATGTTCGTAGTTGTGCCTTATGAGTCTTAAAACTTTAAGGTCATTCAATTCTAATAATTGTATTGTCTGATAAGTATATAAGAAGAATCAGAATCAGCTTTATTGGCAACGTATTTGTGCATATACAAAGAATTTAATTGGTTTTAAATTGCTCTCAGTGCTACAGTTCCTACAATTTACAGGAAAGACAGAAATAGACCAGCTTTATTTTCCTTGCTGTAGCTGCTTAACAAAGAGGTACAAATAAGCATAGAACTCTATACCAAGTCAGAAATGTCTGTAGCTGATACACCTTAGTAGCTTATATTAACTTCTCCCACTTGTTGGCCTCCTTTTGAACAGTTCCACAGTGGCTCAGCCCTCTGAAATGCCTCCATCTCCGCTGGTGTGGGAATAGCTGCTGTTGTGTGTCATCATCTTTCCCAACTGACATGCTGCTAAACTGGGAACAAGAACGTGTCTCAACATCTTCTGTCATCTGTGTAGCATTTCACTGGAGAGCAGGACTCACAGGTCACTGTGTGTATGCTCAAATATGAAATGAATGAAGAGAAGTTCGCTGATGATTGCTTTATGGGGTGTATTAGAGGGGTTTGGTATGAAAATGAATGAGACAAATGCTCTGCAGAACAAATCAGAATGTTTTAAACAAACCCATCTGGTCACTTCCTGGTAGATACGATTTAAGAGCTATTGCATCTTAATGAAGTATATTGTGTTTTGCTATATATATATTAATACAAATTTTAAAAAGAAATGTCTATTTTAAAATTACTGGAATCTCAATCGGTAATTCTTGCATACAATCAGGCCACTCTGCATTATATGCCCACCTTCACCTCTGCACTGGTAAACTAAATCCAACTTTGCTTTTTATTCAGACAATCGATTGTAATTGTGTTGGTAGGCTCAATGTTTTTCCACCTGAAAGAACATGCTCTTGAGCACATTGATATTTGATTAAAAATAAGTTATTAGAGACATGTTCCTCTGTGTCTCCTGTATCGCCCAAAATTCCGTTGTGCATTTGGCCATAGTTTTTTATTATTATTATTTTTATTAAACTTATGTAACAATTCACTTGCCAAAGATCAAGCGCCTCATGTATAAAAATGATGCATAATCATTAAGATTGTGTGCAAATTTGCAAGTTCTGGGATTTATAAAATGTTATCGGTCTGCACAGTCCCCTATGATAAAGTGTTTGGGGCGGTAAGATAATCCGACAGGCAGTAGTAAGTGCAGTAGTGTTAGCAAATGCTCTGAACACAGAAACAATTCAGAAGGAGTTAAAGGGTCACTCCACTAATTTTCAACATTAAAGTGTTTTTACAGGTCTTTGGGAGTACTTCTGTGAAAATGGTAGTGAAAAGCCTTTTGTGACACCAGAAGAAGCTGCATGTAAGTGGCTAAGTTGCTTTAGGTTTTAAAAAGCAGTCCACTGGTCTAGCAAACAAACTAGTATGGCACTCAATAGAGTGCAAACCTCTGCCAAGGTCCAACAGTCCCCTCTATGAGAACATATTTGAACATATTTAGACCCACATTTTTTTAATAGGGTCACCATCAAATTGTACTTCTTGTCACAGAAAGCAGCTGCCTAAATTAGTCAGATCTTCACCAAGATCCATATTTTATATCCTGAGAAATTTGCGAAAATGTCCAGTAACTGTCATACGAATAAAATTGACCCACAGTGGAACTTAGCCATTGAGTGACACCACAGAATGCAAATGATTATATGCAGCTTCCTCCTGAGACACAGAAGGCTTTCTTCTACTTTTTTCCACATATGCAGTAGTGCTCCTTCTACCTAAAAGTAATGGCTTCAAAATCATTCTGATCATATAGTGTCTTGTAAAAGGGTGTCTCAGCCAATTCCCCCCCCCCCCATCACTTGTAACTTCAGTGAGAGGGTAGGATCACAGTGTTACATACATGTTTACTTCAATATTCAAGTTTTCAAGATATAACATAATGTGTTCTGTATGTAGTTAGCACCTACATTAGGTCTGACAGGTTGTTAAGCTTAAGTTATGCTTCCGCGTTGACACAACGCAAGGGGGCTTACGGACCCATTACGTCCTTGCGGACCCCCTTGCGGACCCCCTTGCGGACCCCCCTTGCGTCAACCGCAAGGGCCTGACGTGCACCTCCCAAAAGTCCTAGACGTGCGTTGAGGCGACGCAAACACCAACGTAGCTGCATTGGCTATGATTGGTCCGCTAACTACATCCACTGGAGACCGCTTTTCCCGTTTCCACTCATAAACATTCGGAAATATTTAAAATGCGTCTCTGGGTCCAGATCTCGCATTGGTCAGACAAGAGTCACGTATTCACCTGTCTTCTGCCTCGGTACGTTTAAAGGACGTACAGACCACCTCCGCTGTTGTCTCCTTTGTGGTCTTTGTCGCGCCCGAAGTATTTCTTCCTCGGCTTCGATAATTTCGAGCTCCAACGCCAGTCTCTCTGTCTCGGTCTCGCCTCTACCGGTGTGGCATTGAATTGCATTTCGACACGTAAACCCCACGCAGAACCATCACGGTCTCATGACTGCGTCCAAGCAACTGCGTGGCCATTGAGTGATCGCTACGCGGAACCATAACCGACGCTTCACAGACCTGGGATTTGTATTTACGGCAGTAGTATTGCACTTAGAAACTGTGGGGGGTGCTAATCTCACAAAACGCCAGTTTCTAAATAATGTTGCTGTAATGTGTAAAATTGGTGGAGGTACCCTTTAAAAAGCTGGGGCCGTTTGTCTCTCAGTTTTAGAGTTCTCCTGCCGCCTAGTAAGGAAAATGGAAAAAAATGTTTAAGCAGAATAATTAACAGTATAATTTCATGAATAATGTGCAGAATTACTTTTGACTTGTATTTGTATTGGTGTCAGCACAATGACATGCAAGAGTCACCTACCCAATATGTCGGCAAAAATTAAATTGCAACCTCGGACTAATCAATTATTTATGGTTGTTGTCAAAGACGAAAAATCCACAATTGTTAAGCAACATAAAAAAGAGGAGATGCGTACAGGAATGTAATTCCTGTTTGGATATATGTGGAGTTTTAGATACTTTTACATACTGTACATGTATTAGCACAAGTTAATGTAAGTATGTATGTATGTTTGTATGTATGTACTGTATCTGCTGTTTTGCGCATGATTTCAATGAACACTGTATGCAAATATTTATACATGAGGCCTCACAATATTTGTAATTAAGTTGAACCTGTCCCAACATGTAAACCATTCTCAGTCAGTCGTTTGTGAAAAGGGTCAGGTATCCCTCGAAAAAGCTTTTATTTTTGTTCTAAATAATGGAATAGTGAAACTGAGTGCTCACAGTGTTCAGAGCATACATTCAGATTAGCATACTGTCAAATGGAACCTACTTTCTAAATTAATTTTAGGTGTTAAGATGCATAGTGTTTTGTTGTGGAGATCTTTCAGTCTTGAGGGTGAATGTTTAAATGCTCACTTGCATGTTAACATGAACAACAATTTAATCTGAGATGTAATCTGTGAATAGGAAATAGGTCCAACAAAGACCAAAAGCTATCCTTATACTATTATACTACACCCTACTCTCAAACAGGAAAATGTATAGTGCTACTCTGCGCCCTCTTTTGACCAACCCTTGCTCCTCTACAGCTAATATTCAGCTGGATACTAGTTTGTTGCTCAACAGTCCTGTCAACCTAACTGAATAGTTGTTTTCTATGAAGGAATGTGTGCTGTCTACTTTGTGCCTCCTAATTTCACTGCTTGGTCAGTAAAGTAACTATTCACTCACTCAGACAAACTAAGCAAATATTACTCCAAAGAGTACAGAAAGAAAGTTTCACGAAAGAAAAATCGCTCAAAATTGAAATCAGTTTTTCGCAATCTGGGTCTTATTTTTGTAGTTGTCCACCCTTCCTGTTGTTTATGAGAACATTTGACTCCACAGTTAGATTGTGGGCTGTTGTGGGCTCATAAGATGCACCGCACTGCTTCCTTAATTCCATTTTGAGTTGGGTGGGGACCCTTGTTGCATGTTATTGGTGTAGTTGCTCCAAAAAACTAATGTTTAACATTTACTTAAAAGAAAGAAAGAAAAAGAAAGAAAGAAAGAAAGAAAAACCCAAAACAGTAGGATATAACCTCTTAAAAACAAACAAACAAAAACAAATCAATATAGAAAACAATATAAAAGTGGTTGGCTTTTCTAACATTGCATAGTATAAATATGAATTGCCACAAAATATTATATTAATAAGAGCCTAACACCATTAGATTCTGATGACATACTTTAATGGAAGACATCATGTTAACTGACATAAAACTGCATATTTTAAAGGACCACACACTCACATTTGTTGATTTTTTTTTTTTTTTATCCATCTGCCCATTTTACAGATAATTGAATAACTTATGTACAGTGAATAATGATACGATAGTTTGATTATTAACTGTAATTTAATTACTGGATTTAGGAACAGTAATGCTGCTTAAAGACAAATGTAATGTGATTAAAGTAATGCATTATTTTTTAATATGGTACCCCTAACACTGTTTTCAACAGAATTCATGTGGGAATCTAATGAACAATCAGGCACAGTTACACATCCACACTTTAGCAGTGTTATCTTACCACATATTTGGATGTTAACAGCAATAAAAATTGTTCCAGTTATTTTCTAAACTGTCTCTTGGAATTGCATGCTTACCTCACACCCACAATGACAAAGACAGACATTAGTAAATATGTTCAATTTGAGAAAAAGACAATAATGACATGATGGGTTCAGTTTATCTGCTTCCATATTTTCAAAGAAAAAATTAAAAATGGTTACAAATGGATCCATAGATGGGACAACTAATGTTATTTAATTTGGAATGGATTAGGGTCAGGGGTAAAGCTGTTCTCATAAATGACAGGGATGATGGCCAACACTTTAAGTATCAGACCCAGAGTGTAAAGAAATCTCTAAAAATACTCTAGAACCTTAGGAAAAGAATGTCGCTGTGGAATCTTACTGCAGGCAAGATCCAGTCTTCCCTGCGAGCCTGCTTGTGTTCTGCATATTCTTCATAAAGACCAGTGGAAAATTGTCATCATGTTATAAACAAAATGTCAGAATCAAAACAAAACTTACCATGGCAAAGAAGTAGTGAAAACCAGCAATATTGTTAATTAAGGTTGTTAATTCTTTGTTCTGTCTACTTGAATATATCACTGCATACTAATGACCAACTTATTCATCATGGATTACATTCAAGCAGATCACCATAGGATAGAAACAAGTAGCATATGAATGAGGAATGAAAAAGATTGCATGGTCGCATCTGTATGGCTTTTTCTCAATGGTAATCCAGTGCTAAAGTGTGCCCTGCTCCACCTCATACATGTACACTGTCACCAGACAAAAAGAGCTTTGAAGTAAATTATTTAATATATTTTTAGAATTGTTTTCTATACCTGTTCTTGTGTCTTATGGCATGCATTCATCTCACATCTCAGAGTCTGATTATGTAAATATGTAAAATAGAGAAGCAAATCTACACACCAACCTAAAAACAATACCACTGTATAGAAATTGTATTAGCCTGCACATTTCTAAGGCTGTGAAGTTAATTTTATTTTTTAAAACTTGCATACAAAATGTGTATATTTTCTTGATTTTTACCCTGCAACTAGGATCTGTAGAGGACAAATCCTATAATGATTCACTGTCATGGTAACTGTATTTTGTGTGTACAGCAGAGTTGTAGATATATCTAAGAAGAAGCCTTTCTTTGTTTTTTTTGTTAATTACTTCATCACAGCAGCACTGTGTGAATATGTATATAAAGGATCACCGTGTTGGTCTCTACCTCTTGAGCTAAATAACATGGCTTTGTTTACCCCCATGCGTTTCTGATATCACGTGGGGATGAATTGAAAACACTTGAATGTCTATTCAAGCTTTTATACTGAAATGATGAAATATATTGCCACACCCTCCAAACCCTCCTGTAGATCTTTCTTTGCATTATAAGTGCAAAGCATTCAACTGGATTTTTGACTCACCACATATTTGTATTACAAAGTCTTACCAATAGCCAAGGGTTCCCAGACTGTTAATCAATTTTTACTCATTAATAGGATAAGATCTTAGTGGGTGGGAGAGTCACTACTTACACCACAGTGGCTGTGTTCAAAGCTCATTAGCAAAGACTCGATTTGATGCGAAGTGAATGATCAAAGTTCACATAACATGCTGTGTTTTTCTTTTGACCTCTTGTCAGGCAAGACAAGTATTTTATTAGTTTTTTGAAGGCTGTGGTAGACAGTTGTGGTTCAATAGCATTTAAACAAATCACAGTTCAGTACTGAATCTACACAATGAATTCAAATGATGTCCACTCTCTTTAGCTCTTGGTACATGGGACGCCCGTGCTACCAACTGAGCTAATGGGCACCCTTAAGTTTTGAATTTAAACTGCAGCCTTCAGAGTTAAAAATCAAATTCCCTCAGCCCAATGAAAACCCGTCTCTTTAGGTATCACACATGTAGAAAACCTTGAGGTCAACACAGTGCAAATATGTACCTATGAAATGAAACCCCCCCTGTAGCCATGGAAAAACAACTATTTGAAAAGAAAAAATTGTTCTTGATGGAGTAATATAACGTCTATACATTAATTGTTTTTTTTTTTTACTAAAAAGTAAAGATTGGCATAAAAACAAGTATTAGCACTGAAAAGAAAAACTGATTGTGTGAGAAGAAAAAAAACTGTCCCTGAAAAAAGACAGAACGAGGGGGGAAAAAATCAAACGATTGTCATTGAAAAACAAATCAGAACAGAAAAAGCACCAAAATTAAATGAACTTATTTATAATGTCTGCTATATCTTTCAGTGGAACATTTTACAGTGCCTATACTTGTTTCAATGCCAATACAAACACTCACTTTTAAGTGTTCCAATGCTAATCTTTCCTTTTAAGTTCAGGTTTTGTCTTCAGTACCAAATTGTATTTTTGATGCCAAAGTTCAGTCACTGTTCTGGCTCAATTTATTTCCTACTGTAATTATTCAATAACAAATCACGATCGCATTGAGACCAAACTGAAAATATTTGGTGGGTGAAATCTAACCTTTAAATTCAATCCTGCACCGAGCATAGTGTTTTTTTTCTGTTAGAATGTGAATACAAGCCCTTTACTAATATCTACTGTGTTGTAGTGCAGTTTGTAGTGTCCCCTGGAGATGTCTATGATGTTCTCGCTTTGATCGTAGACAACAGAATTTGCGTTTCCTCATTTGCTTCTGTTTCCTTCTGGGGAATTTATTTTTGAAAATTTTCCTTTGTTTTATTTATTTGTTGTGTTTTGTGTTTCTTTTGTTTTGTTTTTTTGTTGTATTTGGTGTATATGTCGTCAAAATGTTAAGGGTGTTTTCCGATACAGGTTTCAGTGTATTGAGCCCTCTCCGCATTGGACTATTGCACAAAGTATATAATCACCTGAAAGTTACTCCAGTTCTGTGATTACATGGGCAGCCTTTAATTTGATTTCTGTCATGGGCCATTGTTTAACACGGGATAATCCAATCCAACCCATTATGAAAAATAACTGCACACCAACAATGTGTGTTATTTATGAGATATCACTTAACCATTAAACAAGGACTATCCCGAAAAATGAGATAATGTAAGAGAGACATGCTGTGGGTGTCTATTGGAAATTGATTAAGAGTTTTCTCAGGAATGAACAGCCAGCAGTTGTATAAGCCGTCACTCTCCCACCCCATTGCCAGTATAAACTCTTTCTGTAGATATAGTAGTATAGTTTCCTATCTGTTTGATTTTGTGTTGGAATGAAGTACTTGGATCAAATGATGATAATTTTGCAAAATTGTAGAGTAGTAACTAACATTTATGTAAAAGACTAACTACAACTCAGCAACTACTGAACTATTTGGAATTCATATAGTTTGCTGTTCTAAACAATGTTTGTATATTTGATGTTTTAATCAGATGCATTGTAATTTGAATAAAACTTGCAGTATATACAGTACATAGATGTATCTATTAAACTCTGCGTTCAAGCACTGCAAATTGAAGTTAGGGACTAGGTATCCAGTTGGCAGTTGTCATTTTGGAGAGTGTGAGGTCTACCCAAAAGGTTCCATTTGGAAAATAATGGTGAAAACATTAAATGTGACATTTAAAGAATGCCAAATCTTGTTGTTCATACTTCTCTCTCGGAATTCAAAAACAAAAGATAACCTCACACAGCAAAAGGCAATACAGTACTTCTTACACAACTTCCATTTACACTATTAAATAACAGAAGATAGCCCATCGATCCTGTCCACCGCAGTATAAATAAAAACACACACACACATACACAAACAATACACTGTTGCTGGACATAACAGAAATGCATATGCTGAAAGGAGTCACAAAAATATTTAATATATTTGAATAATGAATACATCCAGACACAGTGTGTGCACATGACAGTGTATCATATTACATAGAGACCATAATGAACAAGTACTTAAAGTTGCCTTATTAGGGGTCATGCCATTCTAACTCACTCAGAATCCAGAACTTTTTCCAGTTCACATCATGGATTTTATTGAAGAATTTCATATCGAAACTTCTATTAAATTTCTGGGACCTTGAAACATCCTATCAATGTACTCCAAATGCTTTATAAGTTATGAATTCTTCACTGAAATGGGTTGAAATTTTTTCTGAACATCCAAGATGTAAATGTTTGTTGCTAAATGGTTACAGTAATCAAATTAATAACAGGAAGTCATTTTTTTTTTTTCCAGAATGAAGAATCTGTCAATCAAAAAATTCACATCTTCTCTAGTTTTCACTTTCTTTTAACCAAATTTTGGCTCTGTGTGGTATTATTGTAGTTGTGTCACATCTTGAAGTTAATTGGTCCTGCATAAAAAAATGACATTTAGAATCTAGAAAATCCATAACACGAACTGAAAGGCCCTAGGTGAGTTAGTATGGAATGACCCATACGGTAGCCTTCTATATATGGAGCTATGATGAAGATATTCCACAGCTTAGATCATACAGTATATGAAGATTTTCACACAAAATATGATTGTTTATAACTGACAAAAAATGATATCAGATTGTACAGTTGGAGATCATAAGGATATAAAGGCAGGTCATGTGATCTAGTCATAGATTTGAAAGACTGCCCGGTGGCAAAGCATGCCTGTTCCAAGAAGACAGTTACACAGTGGTGGTTTTAGGACTGAAAAAAATAAGCAATGGGCAGAGAATAATAGAACTTCTCCAAGTGTCTCACCTCAGCTAGCTGTGAAATCATTGTTTTTTGCTGTTTTTTTAACCTGAGCTCCCTGATTGTTACCCCGTCTTCTCATGGTCATTCGTGTTCTGTTCATTCAATCACAAGAAAACATCACAGGTTCTCTCTGGCAGCTGAAAACACAAAACAAGGTGAAAATGGTTATTCATCATAAAAACCATGAGCTCCTCTAATGAGGGCCATGCACACCAGAATTCTTTGAGTTGCAATTCCACTGAAGTACTTTCAGGAAGATACCCTTTGAACCCAACGTGACCGAAAAGTACCCTAAAATGTGCGGGGTTGTTTTGGGATAACCGTTTTAAGTTTTCCAGTAGAAAACTACAAGGGAGACCGGTCTTTACTCATAATAGGCTGCTACATTTATTAACTGACACACTGATCTTTACTGTACATTACTGACTGACAACATATACAGGACGGACTGCTAACCTAACCTAACTCTGCTCTGCTCACATTCACCATCAGTTATATTGCCTATATTTAGAAAGACAAACAAATTAATAATGCAGTGATGGAAAAGAAGGACAAAATGGCTGCTGACAATGTTTTAGTAAAAACAGCATTATCCAGGAGGATAATTTACCATCTTTCTCCTGTTAACACTGGCATGCACATGCCCAGTGTGCCTGAATATGTTATATGCATTTTCAGTTGTGTGATGGGAGAGTAGTGTTGTACAGATAGAGAATATTTCTAAAACAATGCTTATATGCTCATCTAGACATTGTTTTTGTCTTAAAACCATGTTTCCCAGAATTCCCATGTATGTGTGGACTAGGCCTCATATACAGTTATTGTCCATTCAAATATATCTGTTGTCACTTTTTTGTTCTCCTCTCCCGTGCACATATTCTGACTCATGTATAAACTTAAAAAAAATGATATATATATATATTTTTATTTTTTATTTTTATTTTTTTTTACATATACATATGTATGTCTTAACAATATTAAAGTATATCAAAATGAGTGTATGAATTTGAAAATACACACACATACTATATACCAGA
Source organism: Lagodon rhomboides (assembly GCA_039737535.1). Taxonomy (NCBI): domain Eukaryota; kingdom Metazoa; phylum Chordata; class Actinopteri; order Spariformes; family Sparidae; genus Lagodon; species Lagodon rhomboides. Next base: position 33,310,749 of record CM077787.1, on the reverse strand, counting down.
GATGAAACACGCGTGTGAGAGGAGAAATTATGTATGAGAGAAGCCTTGAGTGAGTAATGGCTTGCACAGCCCGTCATATATTGTAGTGGTTTTTGCACTGTACTTGTGAGAGATGACCTGTCAGTGTGCCCTTTAGTGTTGCTGTAATTCCATTCCATTCCAAATAAACATAATTTTCCATATGCCAATGGATTTTAAGTTACAGACTCGGGGTCAGGCCTGTGGGGCCTGCAGGGGGCAGAGGTAGCTCCAACCCACTGCACTCTGAATGGCCCAGCTTGGTGACCCACTCTCAGGTTCTGAATTTGATTTGGAATTTGATTGTTATTAATGCTGGAAGAACATGTAACACGTATGAGAAAAGTCCTTCACTGAATTGACAGCAAAAGTGAATTTTCCAACCACAAGCGGTCAACTTGGGGCACATGTTTGATTTTATGAACTTACTGGGAAGCATGAACTGAACAAGACACACTGGGCCTCATTCATGAAACGTGAGCAGAACGAATTTGTGTGTAAACCGTTCGCAGATGGAAATTTACGTGCATCTCCGCATTCATCAATATTTTAGTAGCTCCGATCTTTTCGTAGCTACTAACAAAATCTCCACATGCTGCTGACCACACGTAGTGCTTGTGTACATTTAAGAACGCATATAAATAATGCTTGTCACTATTGGAAATTACAATTTTAATTCATATTGTGCTCTGTTATGTAAACAATACACAGATGCCTTTGAAACACGTGATATAAACATGACAAACGATTAAAAATATAACACATTTAGTTAAATTAGTTGGCAATTGGCAGGATTAAGATTCAGATTAAGCTCATAATTGTGAATTATCTATGTAAATCGACTCAATAGATTACGCGTTCTTTTCTACATGTTGAATGATGATAATAAAAATATAGGCTAATGATAAAATCACAAAAAGGATGTAAACCATTACCATATCTGGATCACTCAGGTGGTGTCGATTCTAATTAAACCTCCCACAGTATAAACGGTCTGCAGTCCTAGTTAATGGTAACAATGGCTGAACTTGCACTCTTGCATGATTTGGCGCAAGGCGCTATTTGGAGAGAGCGGTACTCCAGGGATCGGGCAGATATGTTGGCTGAGAATGATGAATGGTTGATTAGTCGTTTCAGACTACCGAGACCAAATCTGTTGCTTTTATAGAACATTTTGGAGCCTAATCGGACAAGGCCAACAAAACGCAGCCATGCCATCCCTGCACATCTACAAGTGCTATCTGTGCTTGGTTTCCTAGCCACAGGGACTTTCCAACGGGAGAGAGGTGACAGGTCCGGCATTTTGCAACCGTCTATGAGCTGCATCCTGCCTGCAGTTCTTAACGGTATTATTAAACTAATGCCAGAGTATATTAAATGTCTCTATGGCGCACAACGGCAGGTAGAAGTAATGCAGGGATTCAGTGCGATCGCAAACATGCCAGGTGTCATCGGTGTCATAGACTGCACACACGTACGCATCAAGGCTCTATCCGGTGATGCATTTGCTTCCATAAACCGGAAAAACTTTCATTCCGTGAATGTGCAACTGGTCTGTGACACAAAGTGTGTGTTGTTAAACGTTGTGGCACGGTGGCCTGGTGGGACGCATGACGCATTTATCCTGCGTAACTGCGCAGTTGGCATGCGTTTGGAGGATGGAGCTGTGAGAGACGGCTGGCTCATTGGTAAGAATATAGCCTGCATAATTCCATGTGTGTGTTATATATGGACTTACACTTCTATATCCATAGGGGATAGAGGTTACTGCACTTCCCCCAAAATGACTTCAATCTCCGCTTCGGAATAATTCTTTTTTCTTTCTCTTTCTTTCTTTCTTTCTTTCTTTGCACCATGACTGACAGGTCGACAGGATGCCTCTACACCTCCTTATATGGTGGTCATTGGCTATTCATGGGCAGGGTTTTATGCTAATAGCTGATTACCGGGAGCGCGCTGTCACTTTACGATGGATTGGCATTCATGATCATACACACGTGTTTACGATCAGATCTGAGTTTCCCGCGGCGTTCATGAATCCGGAGTAGGTTTTTATTAGCGTAGGCTTTTATGTGTAAATCTACGCACAAATTTACTAACGTTTCATCAATGAGGCCCTTTGTGTGTAAGTTCTGCCTCTCACCTGAAGAAAAGGTCTGCTGCCATAAAGAATCATCTATCAGCCCAGAATTGAGGAAGTGCTGCTAACTTTGCCATCCAGCTCTAAGGGAGGCATTAGCAGCAGAGTCATGTTTGTAATGCCTGCCTCGTTCAATAAGTGCTCTCTCTCTTTTCTTCTTAGCCTTTGTTTGACAGGATGATTAGAGAATGACAGCAAAGGGTCACAGGCTGGATTTGAACCTGGACTGCTGCTGAGGATCAGTTGAGTAATCAGGGCACCAATAAGTGGTATGTCTTAGAGCTGCTGTGTGAAAATAATATTTTTTTGTACATTCTGGCACATGTAATCTGGGGATTTATTTATGTTTGTTTCTGTGATGATTATATGCAATGGTGGATCACACACATTGGTATTGAAAATATGACGCTTTTATATTATATACTGTTGAAATCTGATTATTAAGGACTTTCTTAATAAAAAAAAAGGAAATTTAACAATGAAAAAGTAGCCATGTGCAGTAATATAGAAAATTAAAAATGTCATACAGTGAGGTGCATCATGATGCATCAAGAATTCAAATCAAAATCATTGACAGATGAATCGTAATCAAATTGAATCATGAGGCAAGTGGAGACTCACACCTGTGAACACACCCTTAAACAAGCACCATTGCTGATAAAAATGACTGAAGTGACAGCGACAGGCAACCAAATAAAACACAATGGGCCTCATTCACCAATATCTTCTTTAATTATCTTCTTAGATTCTTTCTTAAGTCCGTCTTAAGAAGATTTCTAAGAAGACCCTATGTCAGATTCATCAACGTGTTCTTAAGCCGCTGAATTGTTCGCAGCCGTGTTCTTAAACTGATGAATGCCATCTCCTCGTAGATTGAACGCGCGTGCCAGGGGAGTCTAATTAACATAGGATTAGCATAGGTAACCGCCCATTAATGCCCATAAAAGGACTGCAGGGCTGTGTGAAGACGCCACACAGAGGAAACAGCAACAGAATGCCTAAAGCAAAGCGTAAATCCGTTGGAGCACAGGTAAAAAGAAAAAAAAACTTTAGCAGTTCAGAACTAGAAGTTCTGCTGCAGGAGATCACTCGGAGGAAGAAAATGATATTTAGCAGCCTTAGTACAGGTTGCACCAACACAAACAAAAAGGAGTCTCAAGGAAATTGAATCGAAAGCAACTGGATTTGGTTTTTTGTCTTGAAGACGTTTCACCTCTCATCCGAGAGGCTTCATCAGCTCCTGCTCCCTTGACTAGGCTGAGACTAGTCCAACTAGCCGGTGTGGAGGTCCAGCTATTTAACCTCTCAGGAGGCGGGCACAAGGCCACTGAGGCCGATGGGTTGTATGTGCTCCATTATTGCCAAATGACAGTCGTTAGTATGGTCGTTGGGGATGGTGGAAAGTTGGTTTCGACTTCGTTAGTGTTCTATTGTGTTGTAACGACAGTCGTTGGAGTCACATGAGGCCCTTTGTGCACAGCCGTTATTCTTAGAGGCTAAGTTGTTGAATCTCCTGGGAAGACATGAAAGGGCAGCATTGTAAATTGGAGATAGGTGGTGTCGCAGACCCCCTCCTCTGTTTAGAGATGGTTTTTCAATTTTTGCATAGATGGCTTCTTTTACTCCTCTTTCAAACCATCTATCCTCTCTGTCCAAGATGTGAACATTATTGTCCTCAAAGGAGTGAGCTTTTTCCTTGAGGTGCAAATAGACAGCAGAGTCTAGGCCTGAGGAGTTGGCTCTCCTGTGTTGGGCCATCCGTTTGTGTAGCGGTTGTTTTGTCTCACCAATGTAAAGATCTTTGCGTTCCTCATTACACTGTACTGCATACACCAAATTGCTTTTGTGGGTGTGTGGCGTTCGGTCTTTGGGATGTACCAGTCTCTGTCTGAGTGTGTTACTGGGTTTGAAATACACAGGAATGCAATGTTTGCTAAAAATCCTCCTGAGTTTCTCTGATACCCCAGACACATACGGGATGACAATGTTCTTTCGTTTGTCCTGCTTTTGTTTCTCCACCACTTTGGTGTTCTTTCTGGAACCTGCTGCAGTTTTCACAAAGGTCCAGTTGGGAAAACCACAAGTTTTGAGGGCACCCCTCAGGTGTTGGTGTTCTTCCCCTTGTGCCTGCGAGCTGGTGGGTACATTATCAGCTCTGTGTTGCAGGGTTCTGATAACGCCCAGTTTGTGTTCCAGTGGGTGGTGTGAGTCAAAAAGTAGGTATTGGTCTGTGTGCGTGGGTTTTCTGTATACCCCAATGTGGAGGCTCCTGTCCTTTTCCATATGGACATCACAATCTAAGAAGGGCAGACTCTTATCCTTAACATCCTCTCTGGTGAACTTGATGTTTCTGTCCACAGAGTTAATGTGTTCAGTAAAGGCTTGCACCTCCTGGGTTTTGATTTTGATCCATGTGTCATCCACATATCTGAACCAGTGGCTCGGGGTTGTTCCCTCAAAGGAATTCAGGGCCTTGCTTTCTACCGTTTCCATGTATAAATTTGCCACAATGGGAGATACCGGTGAGCCCATGGCACAGCCATGTTTCTGTCTGTAAAATTTGCCATTAAACTGGAAATATGTGGTGTTTAGACATAAATCCAGGAGTTGGCAAATGTGTTCTGGTTTGAGTTTGGTTCTGTTCTGGAGTGAGTTGTCCTGTGTACTGTAATCTGTCAATAATCCCTTCTTTTTGTAGTTGTTGTAAACACTCTATTGCCTTCTTTTTGTACCCGCTGGTTGGGTCCCAACCAGCGGGTACAAAAAGAAGGCAATAGAGTGTTTACAACAACTACAAAAAGAAGGGATTATTGACAGATTACAGTATCACCGTCTTTATCCCCAGGACTCGATCCCCTGCTTATATGGTCTCCCTAAGATCCATAAAGAAGGGGCCCCACTCAGACCCATAGTCAGCAGCATAAACTCGGTCACCTACAACATTGCCAAATATGTAGCCACTATCTTGGCACCTTTGGTGGGCAATAACCCACACCACATCCAAAACTCCATAGACTTTGTGAACAAAGTCCGTGATTTAAAAATGGATCCAGATGAAACCATGGTATCCTATGACGTGACTTCCTTGTTCACTTGCATACCAACAATGGAGGCTTTGGCAACAGTAAGAGAGCGACTTACACAGGACAACTCACTCCAGAACAGAACCAAACTCAAACCAGAACACATTTGCCAACTCCTGGATTTATGTCTAAACACCACATATTTCCAGTTTAATGGCAAATTTTACAGACAGAAACATGGCTGTGCCATGGGCTCACCGGTATCTCCCATTGTGGCAAATTTATACATGGAAACGGTAGAAAGCAAGGCCCTGAATTCCTTTGAGGGAACAACCCCGAGCCACTGGTTCAGATATGTGGATGACACATGGATCAAAATCAAAACCCAGGAGGTGCAAGCCTTTACTGAACACATTAACTCTGTGGACAGAAACATCAAGTTCACCAGAGAGGATGTTAAGGATAAGAGTCTGCCCTTCTTAGATTGTGATGTCCATATGGAAAAGGACAGGAGCCTCCACATTGGGGTATACAGAAAACCCACGCACACAGACCAATACCTACTTTTTGACTCACACCACCCACTGGAACACAAACTGGGCGTTATCAGAACCCTGCAACACAGAGCTGATAATGTACCCACCAGCTCGCAGGCACAAGGGGAAGAACACCAACACCTGAGGGGTGCCCTCAAAACTTGTGGTTTTCCCAACTGGACCTTTGTGAAAACTGCAGCAGGTTCCAGAAAGAACACCAAAGTGGTGGAGAAACAAAAGCAGGACAAACGAAAGAACATTGTCATCCCGTATGTGTCTGGGGTATCAGAGAAACTCAGGAGGATTTTTAGCAAACATTGCATTCCTGTGTATTTCAAACCCAGTAACACACTCAGACAGAGACTGGTACATCCCAAAGACCGAACACCACACACCCAAAAAAGCAATTTGGTGTATGCAGTACAATGTAATGAGGAATGCAAAGATCTTTACATTGGTGAGACAAAACAACCGCTACAAAAACGCATGGCCCAACACAGGAGAGCCAACTCCTCAGGCCTAGACTCTGCTGTCTATTTGCACCTCAAGGAAAAATCTCACTCCTTTGAGGACAATAATGTTCACATCTTGGACAGAGAGGATAGATGGTTTGAAAGAGGAGTAAAAGAAGCCATCTATGCAAAAATTGAAAAACCATCTCTAAACAGAGGAGGGGGTCTGCGACACCACCTATCTCCAATTTACAATGCTGCCCTTTCATGTCTTCCCAGGAGATTCAACAACTTAGCCTCTAAGAATAACGGCTGTGCACAAAGGGCCGCATGTGACTCCAATGACTGTCGTTACAACACAATAGAACACTAACGAAGTCGAAACCAACTTTCCACCATCCCCAACGACCATACTAACGACTGTCGTTTGGCAATAATGGAGCACATACAACCCATAGGCCTCAGTGGCCTTGTGCCCGCCTCCTGAGAGGTTAAATAGCTGGACCTCCACACCGGCTAGTTGGACTAGTCTCAGCCTAGTCAAGGGAGCAGGAGCTGATGAAGCCTCTCGGATGAGAGGTGAAACGTCTTCAAGACAAAAACCAAATCCAGTTGCTTTCGATTCAATTTCCTTGAGATAACTATGACCTGGATGAATGAGAATATTCACAAGCTTAAACAAAAAGGAGGCCTGGGAGGCAGTTAGGCTGCAGTGGATGCAGTGTCGGGAGAGGGACGCACAATAGAGGAGGTAAAAAAGAAATGGTTCGACCTTAAATGCGAAACAAAAAGAAATATAGCAAAATTCCGTCGGGAGATGCAACGGACTGGAGGGGGGACAGCAGACACGACACCCATGTCTGAGTTGGACCAGCGCATCGGGGGCATCATCGGGGAGATCGCACTCTCAGGTAGGCTATATGGGAAAAATCAAAATCACTATAATGTAACTTATTTAACTGATTAAATTTTCCCACCCTACTTTTTAGGAGTACCATCAACTGAGTCTCTGGACACAGACCTGGGCCCGATGCAACGCTGTCACCCGCTCCCTGTGCTGCTGCTACTCCAGAGGAATCGGAAGGTGATTTATTTATTTTCTGGAATAATACCTTATATAGATATATTTAAAACGTGTGCCCTGTAAGGCAGGAGTTTACCATAGTGTGTAAGCTCAAAATATGTCTTTAGTATTGGACTGAGGGGTTGCAACCTTGGCTTGATTTTATTATTATTATTTTATTTTGTATCACAGATGAAGTCCCGCAGAGCCAACCTGCAACAGAACCAAAACGGACAGAGCCCTCCTGCAGCAGCACATCCACACGAACTCGGGCCGTGCCTCTCCACGACCACGCCTGATCTCAGACGCAGTAGGCTACTACACAATCAGGAACGGACAGCGGAGACGCTGGAGAAGATTGCCTCAACACTGGGAACCATATCACAAACACTTAAAGAAATGAATGAGAATTCCGTGGATGGAGAAATGCCACCTATAAATAGGGTGGTATCACTAATTGACTGCATGATTTCCAATTTACTTGATTCATGTTAAAGCGTTGCCACATTTAATTTAATTAAAATGAAAAATGAAAAAAAAATGAAATGAATAAATAAATATCACGGAAATTTCACTGTAATGTATTTTATTGAACTTAACAAAAGAACAGAACACAACCATGCCAACATGTCAGCACTGAAATGTGCTTAAGAGTATCCTGAGTGTTCGTAGGATTTGTTCTTACCTAAGAAAAATCCTGGATAAGAAAAAAATTCATGAATGCCACAATCTTCGTAAAATCTTCGTAAGTAGGACTTAAGAACAAATTTGTTCTTAAGAACGGTTCGTGAATGAGGCCCAATGTTTGCCTGAGTAAACTTGTGGATTTATCTGGTTTCAACATTGTTGGAAACATTTGGGTTAATGTAAGTACACAACTCAAAAAAATATAAAACAATCTATCTGTTTTTAAATATTTTAATGCAGAATTCTTGCATATTCTTTTAAGACAATTTGTGTCATTCACCAATTTTCACATACTCAAATTTTCTCTTTGGTATGGATGAAATTCATGCACCAGCAGTATTGTATGGATAGTGTCTCTCTACAGGGGAATACTTGTCTTTGTCTGAATGAATTAGAAATTAAGTCAAATAATACATATAACTAAAACAAACTTCAACTTCACCATATAATCAGCATTGTTATCATAACTGCCAGCATATGAGAGGTTTTAAGATTCTATATTTTTATTGGCATATTACAGCATAGCAAGTGCAAACCTCTTTCTGCAGGTATCTGTCCAGAATCATTCACTATTATAACACCTGACAGTGTAACATAACCTGCTGTAGGCTGTAATACTGCCTCATTTAATAACTCTGTCACCTAGTCATGGGCCACTTTGCTTTTGAAAGATGTCTATGACATATCATGCCTAATCATTCCATTTTCATGTCTGTCACAGTACTGCTCTGCTTTGATGGCACGTTGTTGACAGCTGTAAAAATATATGTTTCAGTTGAATTAATAGTTCTGGGTCCTTGTATACAACCACACTGACTCAGCTGAATGTGTCTGCTGATTTTTGACAGCAGGACTTGAAGCTCTGTAGTATGATAATGTTTTACACTTTTGTCATATTTTGTAAATGAATCTTTCCCACAAACAAGCAGAACATGCTATGCTAATGATGATATCTCACAGACGCACACCTCATCATGAACAGGCAACATTCATCTGGATGAAATGAACGATTTACAACATATTTGTTTAGTTTTTAAGAGTTTAATGAATAGAAGAATATGAAATTATTCGGTCCAATGTCCAGTGAGAATGTGCATACGGACGTCCCTGAGTATTCTGAGGATATGATAAGTTTGATTATTATTATATTATAAAAAAAATATTTTTTGCTGTTTACACAGAAATCTGTGAAATGTCAAATCAAAGGCAAGCATTAATTAACTCAATTCTGTTCAATTTGTGTAATCAATTTGATCATTCTTTTAATTCCATTGAAGTAATCTTTTAATTTCGTTGTATTCATTACTCAAACATTGTTGGGGTTGTATCCTTTTTGAGTTTGTGCTGGTTTAGTAGGGTTCAAGTGTATAATTACTGGTGTATGTGTATGTGGTTTCAAATAACTGTGCCAATAATGACTGATGTGTTAGCTGTCCATCTCTCTATAGCTGGCATGTCAGTGTGTTATTTTTGTTTTATTTACCAGCCCCTCCAGTGTTCTGTGACTTTGTGTCTGACATATGTGTGACTGAAATACAACTTGCTTTATTTCTTAGGCTATGTGTGCTATATGCTAACGTGAAACATGGTTTACTCTATGAACTGCAGCTCAGTAAAGACACCTGCTTTGCATGTGTAGACATGTTCATATGTGTGTGCATTAAATCAAGCATGTTTTCCAGCAGCAACCTTAACCAGACGGCTCAGACAATAGATAGTTAAGAAGGCATGAACAGGCACACACCATTTTGAAACAAGACAATGATGATCTAGTCTCTTAGTCAAGGTTTAGTTTTTTATATACTTAAATACTTCTGACTTTGAGACCATCATGGCCTGCAGTGCCTTTTGACCATCCTGACTGTCTAGACCACCCCAGAGAGGGAGTATCAACATAAGAGCCATGCCAATCCAGATCGAACTGTCTCCATCACAACATCTCACATCAAGCTGTAACGCTCGATGGGAGGACCGTGTTCCGAGCCGACGGAGTGCAAAAATACAGCGGGACGACCACAGATGGACTTTGTGTTTATAACATTGAGGCTTGGTGCTTACACTTGGTTAAAGTGGGTGGGCTGAGTTTACTAGTAGGAAGTCAAACTTGGAGTGGCATTCCACTGTGCCTATTCTAGTTGGAGGTCCAAAATTTATGAACTCCACGTTGTCTGGAATGCAGCATAAGCCCTCTACCCAATCAATATCATTACATACAATTTTATAACGTATTTTTGTTTTCTTAGATCAGCTTCCTCTTATAGCTAGCTGGCTTTGTTTCAAGCTTCAGAGGCTGAACACAACTAAGTCATCATACATTTCAGTGATCCACTGTGGACATCGTTATATGCCAATCAACAGACATTGCTTTTCCCTTGAAGGGACACAGTGTTCCAGCAGGGGTCACAGTATAGAGGATGTGATGAATAGTATGATCATACCTATGATGATATAGTTCCTGAGTGTAAACCAGAGGCAGCCTCCTCTGTGTCCTCAGCGTTTCTCAGAGGAGTTTCATTCAGGTTCTTAGTGCAGCAGGAGATCGTTTGCTGTTTGTCATCCTGGAGTATCCATTCATCATGGAACAACAGGGGAGAAATGCCTAACTGCAGGAAAACAACAGAAAGCAGTTAAAGGTTAGTCCTGACACATTATCTGTGTAATGAATCAAACTGTCAACACACTGAGGTGACTGCACATACCTCTCTGTAAAAGTCTCTTCCTGGTATAGATATAGAGGTTAGGGTGACTTGATCACCACTCTGTCTAATCTTTTTGACAATGTCATCATGTTTATTAGTCTCGACAGGTTCTCCATTGACAGCTAGTAGCAGGTCTCCATCCTCCATCCCTGCCCCCTCAGCTGGACTCCCAACATCCACCTCCCTCAGCACATGAACTGGGTCACACAGGAAAGAAGTTCAGAGAGACACACCAACATAGGTCCTATAGTTGCTAGGTCTTTCAAACAACACCTAAACCATGATAAGATGCCATGTGCTTGTTGCGTTGCTTATAAACTGAGATCTAACTTGCTATGGGGACCCTCCATTGGTTTAAGGTTTAATTCTGCTGACAGAGTATGATGATCGGTCTAGCAATCCATCTGTTGGTCCAACACTTTGGTTCAGCAAAAAGTGGTAAGCGTTTTTGAGGTTTTAACAATCAGGGCCAATCACATTCACTACTTGCAGCCCCAATAAACCTGCCATGACTAGTGGATCACAGACTTCCTGTCTGACAGGAGGCAATGTGTGAGGCTGGGGAAACATGCCTGACCCACAGCCCATCAGCACTGGAACCCCCTCAAGGCTGTGTTCTTTCTCCTCTGTTGTTCTCCCTCTACAACAGCTGCATCTCTTGCCATCAGTGTGTCAATCTCCTGAAGTCCACGGACGACACCATCGTGATTTGTTCTGTCTCAGATAAGGATGAGTCAGCCTACAGGTGGGAGACTTGGTGCAGCAAGGAACAACTTAGAGCTGAACGCTCTAAAAACAGTAGAGATGATTGCGGACTTAAGAAAAAGCTTCATTGGTGTGTTATTGTTTTTTCTATATTTTTGTTGTATTATTTAGTGTGTTATTGTCTATTCTAAATTTTCTATTTCATTATCTCTATTTATATGTATATTTCTTATCATATCTTGAAATTTTTTATGGTATTGTTTGTTGTTTTGCACCTATGGCAAATTCCTTGTATGTGGAAACTTACTTAGCAATAAAAACTATTCTGATTCTGATGACACACTGACATTTTGGGAGAATTGTACTGTTGTACAGTTATGTGCTATGTTTATAATATGAATACAGCAGCTAAAATATACTTCAAGGTCATTTATTTGTCATTCGTCAATACAGGGTTGCACAACGAAATGACAGTTATTATTCATTCAGTTATTTATATACAAATATACAATAAATACATCAAGTGCATCAAGCAGCAACAAGCTGGAGATAATAATGTGGTGGGCATCATCATATCAAACGTTTGATATCTGGGAAACACTACTCAATGAAAGGAGAAATTTGCTATTTTTTATTTGGATATCCCAATCAGTGTTGATAGTAAATGTAGTTAATTGAGGCAATAAAATCCCCAGTGCCTGGTGTCTTGAAAAGAAAAGGTTGGGTTATTAGTTTTCCTGCTTGCACAGCCTGCCTACATGTACCAGGATGCATTGCATGCAATCCCCTGATGCTCCACCCCCTTTTACTTGCTAAACCTGCCCAGCACATGGAGGTGGGCGCTTCAAACGGAGCTGTGTACCAAAAGGCATCTGATATACACCGATCAGGCATAACATTATGACCACCTGCCTAATATTGTGTTGGTCCCCCTTTTGCTGCCAAAACAGCCCTGACCCATCAAGGCATGGACTCCACTAGACCCCTGAAGCTGTGCTGTGGTATCTGGCACCAAGATGTTAGCAGCAGATCCTTTAAGTCCTGTGAGTTGCGAGGTGGGGCTTCCATCGATCTGACTTGTTTGTCCAGCACATCCCACAGATGAACCGTTTTTGCTTTGTGGCACGGTGCGTTACCTGCTGAAAGAGGCCACAGCCATCAGGGAATACCGTTTCCATGAAAGGGTGTACATCAGGCATGTCCAAACTATTCCACAAAGGGCCGTGTGGCTGCAGGTTTTCATTTCAACCAAGCAGCAGCACACCAGACCTGACTCATTTAATCAACTGATCTCAGTCTTCAGAAAGTTGATTGGTCAAACTGTGTGCTCTTGACTGGTTGGAACAAAAACCTGCAGCCACACGGCCCTTTGTGGAATAGTTTGGACATGCCTGGTGTACATGGTCTACAACAATGCTTAGGTAGGTGGTACGTGTCAAAGTAACATCCACATGGATGGCAGGACCCAAGGTTTCCCAGCAGAACATTGCCCAAAGCATCACACTGCCTCTGCCGGCTTGCCTTCTTCCCATAGTGCATCCTGGTGCCATGTGTTCCCCAGGTAAGCGATGTACACGCACCTGGCCGTCCACGTGATGTAAAAGAAAACGTGATACATCAGACCAGGCCACCTTCTTCCATTGCTCCATGGTCCAGTTCTGATGCTCACGTGCCCATTGTTGGTGCTTTCGGCAGTGGACAGGGGTCAGCATGGGCACCCTGACTGGTCTGCGGCTCTGCAGCTCCATACACAACTAACTGTGATGCACTGTGTATTCTGACACTTTTCTATCAGAACCAGCATTAACTTCTTTAGCATTTGAGCAACAGTAGCTTGTGTGTAGGATCGGACCACACGGGCCAGCCTTCGCTCCCCACGTGCATCCATGAGCCTAGGCCTGTCACGATAAATTTTGCTGGATGATAAATTGTCCCAGAATTTATTGCGATAATATTGTCATTTTGTGATTTTTCAACTAATATAATGATAATGGCATAATAATGCAAGTAAACCCTTTCAAAGATCAATAAACATTTATTTATCAAGAATATTGGAAAGAAGACATTTTAAATATCCAAAATAAATAAACAAAACAACCAAAAACAATAAATAAAATAAACCCTGTTGCTGATAAGAAAAAAGCACTCAAATAAAAACCACACACAACCGAAGCAGTAAATAAAATGGATTATCAAGTCTGTGTGAACAAAACTGCCTTCAGTAAATATTAAACATTAGGCTCAGACTTAAAGCGATATTCCGGTGTAAGTTTAATCCATGGTCTAACACATCTTGACACAGAGTAAGACTCCTCCTCGAAAGGTCAAGTTTGCTGACCGCTAGCTTAGCTACTTTTAGCAACCTCAGAAAAGACCACACGAAAACAATAGACTGCAGCTTATGTCTCCAACTAGAAACCGCCATCAAAAAGCCACTCATAGCCACAATTAATGGTCAGAACAGCACCAAACTTCAGCAACAGTACATGTACAGTCCCAGCACACAGTACGAAGCATCAAACATCTGCTAGCTTAGCCGGATTTGTATTGAAAACACAGCACAACTCACCCTCTCCTCCAGCAGCCTGCCTGTGTCGGGAAGCCCGACTGCATCACCGAGTGCAGTAGATTTCCGCAGCTGAAGGATGAAAATGTATGATTATTACTCCATGGAATGCTCAGTTCTTATTATCGAGAGCTGACAGGGAAAATAACGGAAGTAATGGAGTAACAATCATAAATTGATTTATTGATTATCGTGACAGGCCTACATGAGCCTTGGCCGCCCATGACCCTGTTGCAGGTTCACCACTGTTCCTTCCTTGGACCACTTTTGACTGACCACTGCAGACCGGGAACACCCCACAAGAGCTGCAGTTTTGGAGATGCTCTGACCCAGTTGTCTAGCCATCACAATTTGGCTCTGTCAGACTCACTCAAATCCTTACACTTGCCCATTTTTCCTGCTTTTAACACATCAACTTTGAGGACAACATGTTCACTTGCTGCCTAATATATCCCACCTGCTAACCGGTGCCATGATGAAGAGATAATCAGTGTTATTCACTTCAACTGCCAGTGGTCTTAAAGGGATATTCCGGTGTAAATTTAATCCATGGTCTAACACACCTTGACACCGAGTAAGACTCCCCCTCCAGAGGTCAAGTTTGCTGACCGCTAGCTTAGCTAGTTTTAGCAACCTCAGAAAATGTAGGATTATTACTCCATTACTTCCGTTATTTTCCCTGTCAGCTCTCGATAATAAGAACTGAGCATTCCATGGAGTAATAATCACACATTTTCATCCTTGAGCTGCGGAAATCTACTGCACTCGGTAATCGACTCGTCAGGGCTTCCCGACACAAGCAGGCTGCTGGAGGAGAGGGTGAGCTGTGCTGTGTTTTTAATACAAATCTGGCAAAGCTAGCAGATGTTTGATGCTTCGTACTGTGTGCTGGGACTGTACATGTACTGTTGCTGAAGTTTGGTGCTGTTCTGACCATTAATTGTGGCTTTTTGATGGCGGTTTCTAATTGGAGGCGTAAGCGGCAGTGTATTGTTATCGTGCAGTCTTTTCTGAGGTTGCTAAAACTAGCTAAGCTAGCGGTCAGCTAACTTGACCTCTCGAGGGGGAGTCTTACGCGGTGTCAAGGTGTGTTAGACCATGGATTAAATTTACACCGGAATATCTCTTTAAAGTTATGCCTGATCGGTTTAAGTTACCTACATCTTTGCCAGTAAAGAGGAAGAAGAGAATGAATGTGACAAGATCATCGTAGTTTTCATTGTTATAATACTACATAGACTATTAAAAGTTTATTTGGTTTGTGAAGCGATGTTGTAAAACTTTCAATGAATACAACAGAAACAATAACTGCTGAGTGGACCAATGAACTAATAACGTTTACTGATGACCCGCAGTCGGGCTCGGTTCTAGGCATGGGCATGGGGGGGGGCAATACCTCCCAAAATGCTTCGACTGCCCCACCAAACCGACCCCACTTCATTCCAAAAAAAAAAAAGGTATATTAAGTATATTCAAATATATTATATTATAAGTTATTCCCATAAATGCTGCTCAGAGTAATCACAGTCCACGGCTCTTCTGCCAACAGAGCTGGGGTCGCTCTCTCTTGCGCCGTGCATACAGTCAGTAGCAGCTTCTCTCTGTCAGCATCACATTAGATACCATGGGCACTCCAGATAGTTTTAGCCACAGGCTTGTTAGTTGTTAACATGCCTGCTAGCAACTGCTAGTAGTAGCATAGTCCCATCGGCAGCTGCTGCGGAGTTTGTCTCTGTCCCACTCTGCGGCATGGGAAGCCTCACAAGGGCAGGCTACGTACTGGTTGTGAAGCAACTTTCAACCCTTGCTAGCCCCGCTGTTAGTCCTGTTGGCCCGTGAGCCTCCCCCACCCCCGCTGACAAGATTAAAACAACACCAGTAGTGATAGGGGACTCCATTACCCGTAAGTTCAGGTTAGCGCCACCGGCCACTGTTTACTTCCTGGGGCCAGAGCCTCCGACAGTGGCTAATCT
The DNA here is from genome assembly GCA_039737535.1 of Lagodon rhomboides. Classification (NCBI taxonomy): domain Eukaryota; kingdom Metazoa; phylum Chordata; class Actinopteri; order Spariformes; family Sparidae; genus Lagodon; species Lagodon rhomboides. Next base: position 33,294,887 of record CM077787.1, on the reverse strand, counting down.
GAGGGTGCTGGCATCAAGCAGGGAGAAACAGAGAACCCAGGCAGGCACACATGACTTTCTGAAGCGCCAGAAAGTGGTACACAATAATAGTTATGGAGGTGGGTTTAAAATTTTAAATTGACAATGCCAATTACATTGTAGCTTCACATTTAAATAGAAAATATTTTAGGAGACTGACATACAGAATTTGTTTTCTTCGTCAATCCAGAAAAATAATTCCCATTAGAGCTTTGCCGATGGAACCACGGCGAATCGGTGATGCTTACGTCTGGGTTGGCATCATAGACTAGTAGGCATACAAAAAAACGTCATCCCTATGGCACTCAACACAGTAGCAGTTGGTGACCAATCAACATTTCTTACTGCCCCCCCAATCGAGGCAGTCTAGAACTGGGCCTGCCCACAGTCATCATGGCTGGTCACTGCAGGTCATATTTCAAGCAACACTAAATGAAACAAGGAGAAATGTGCATAAATGTGGGATCATCACATGACCGCTCTGTGTATTATCTTGTGGTATTAATGAATAAATAACGATCAAAAGAACGGGACTCAACATGTAGCTCGCTAATGTCGCTACAGCTGCGAGTATGAGGAATATTACATGCCAGGTTTAATGCTTGTGGTCTGTCTGCTGAGAAGAAACTTCCACTGCCTCATGGAAATGATATTTTAAAAAATCTGCATTTTATTATCAAACAAAATTCGTTAAAGCAAGTCATTTGGTGTTTTCAAAGTCACTCTGAAGCTTAGGTGGATTATTCTGTTACTGTAGCTCTCAGAGGCTGCTGGTGTGAGGCTTTGAGCTGTCTGTAATTCTTTGGTTACAGTTTTCATCTGGTCAGTTTCTCTCGCCTCCGGTCTGAGCAGTGCCATGTGAGGACGCGTTTTTACTGAGCTCCTCACCAACACTATTAATAAATACAGAAGCAGCTATTTAATTTAAAGACCTTGAGTCACACTCATAATTGAAGCCAAGACGTTGCACCAGGCTTGAAATTTTGATCTAACGCTCGCTGAAAATGTCTAAAAACCCCCGAAAAGTGCCTGACACAAGGGTTAGCTCCAAGGATAGCCCAGAGGCTAACACTGCACCTGATGCTGTACCTAACACTGCACCCGACTGGAGCGGGACATGGCTAACGTGCGGAGGGAGCTCGCTACCCAGAAAGCACAAAATGAGGATTTGGAGGCACGGTCACGCTGCAATAACCATTACCGGGATAAAGGAAAGATGGGAGGACGGGAAGCGCATGATGGATTTTATATCTCAGTGCCTGAAGGAGACGCTTGGTCTTGATAAACCCCCTTTATTGGACTGGGCACACCGTACGCTGCGCTTGAGACCGGGTAACAGTGACCCACCAAGAGCCTTCGTCATCAGATGCCATTATTTCCAGGAGAAGGAGGAAATACTGAGGAAAGCTGGGCAGATGAAACAACTAACTACGGGGGACGGTGATAAGATCCGCATCCAACCAGACTACACACAGGCAGTAGGCCAAGCAGTGGGCAGAGTTCAACGAAGTGCTGGGCCTGTTAAGGAGCTGTGAGGGAATCTGCTATGGCCTGTGGTACCCAGCGGAGCTGAGGATAATGACGCTGGATGGCACAAACTTTAAAGACCCAAAAACAGGCCAAGTTTTTAATAATGAAAAACCTGAAGCGCGCAACCTGAAGATGTGACAGCGTGGAGTGACTTTCCGTGGTTTCCCACATCCCGTATACAGAGGTATGTTTGACTAACGGTATCCGGACTGCCATCCTGGCTTTGTTTAAGCAAAGGTGATTTTAATATCTCCAATCACCAGCAAAGGACCATCAGCAAAAGCGCAAATTTACGACAAACTTTCTGTTTTGGGCTGATTTGGCCTTGATAACACATAACTGGTTGATTTACAATGTACACTTCCTTAAACCTCTTATTGTTCATTTTTGGCCACAAGGCCTTGTTAGCATAACTGGACGGTTTTGAAACTCGACCGAAATGTAATGCTGTTCTATTGTGTCCAGTATGTACCAGGAGAAATTCAATTTTGTATTTAATTTTGGTTTTAAACTGTTAGGGCCCTGACAACACATGACTGGTTGGTTCAGAGACTCTGTCTATGTTTGTTAAGGTTACTCACTGTGATGGCCACAGACAACCATAAATGTTGGTAACCCTCTGCACTCATACATTTGTTTCTATAGTTAAGTTTTGTTGTATTTTGTTCATACACATTATACATTTAATTAAGTTATTAGTCAACATTGGTTTAACATTTGACAGTACATTGGTTTTCCATTTGAAGCGCGCACATTTAGATAGCTTTTGTACTGTCTTTGTTTGGTATAGTTTCATAATTTCTGTTCTCTTTGAGTTACGAGTGCTGCTGCTGCTGCTGGGAGCTGGCTCAGCCACAAGCTCTGTCGTTTTATAGAGGCGAGCGCTGATTGGGCCAACCCAGGGGCGGTTTCTCATATGGGCGCTATGGGCAGCCACCCAGGGCGGCATTCATGGAGGGGCGGCATGAGCATAAAAAATTAATTAAAAAATTATATTATTATTCTTTTATTTGTTTGCATTCATTTCCTCCGGTTTGTGTATTGCTCATTTACACGTCATGTCAATGATGTCATGTTGCTGTGTGGGGAGCAGGCGGCTGGGCGCCAGGCTCTGTTTTATAAAGGTGCGTCTGCTGCTGCTGCTGCTGAGAATCTCACACACAGTCTGTGGGAGAAGGGGAAGGGGGGTGGGGCGGGGATAGGTTCACCTACTGGGGCGGGGGAGCAGGGGATTCATCTAATAGTGCACAACTAATCCAATAAGCAGGATAAAGTCAATCACATCACGAATTCCTTCCACATAAAGCAGATTTCAGTCAAAATAATATTGTGAATAAAAGTCCATAGTTTCACATATGTTATTTTTCGGGGTTTGGTTTAATATATTACAAAACGAGGTGAATTGGTTCAGTCTGAACTCTCGGTTGACGGTGTTGGGAGATGGGTAATGTGTTGATTCCCGAGTGTCAAATAAACAAACAGATAAGAAGAAGTCAAAGCCATCAGGTGAAGAAGAGGAGAAACGAGCAAAAGATAAAGGTATGGAGCCATGTCATCTACTCTTCATGAGTATAATCATGCATGTAATTAAATTAAATGACGGTAATTAGCACAGGCTAACTCGTATGTTTGCTAGCCTCTTGCTATACTTCTGGCTATAATAGTAGATGACGACAGCATCCGCTTTCAGTCCAGCTGACTAGCAAACATTATATCTAATTAATTTCTCCCTAATAATGTGCATGTAACACAACGATGACTAGCTCACACAGCCTATTGTTTGGTAAACGTCGCGTTAGGTCCTGTCCTCAGTAAAGTGAATTATCAATTCTGTAAGCTAATTCAAAAGACGTATATTGCACTGATATTTTGTGATATAGCTTTCTGAGTCTTTTGGAGTGTGTCATGTATCTAATTAGCCATTAACCATGGAGGTTGTGTTATTCATTTGTTTCCTCTTCTAAAAGTTGGATGAATTATGTTTAATAAAATGTTTATTTAATTGTGCTATTCATGCATTGATCATTTATGTTGTATTTTAATGCAAATGCAGGGGCACTTTTTAAATATTTTGGAGCACCCTCTGCCACTAGCCAGGATGGCTTTTCAAAGCTGAAGCTCATCGAAACCTACCTCAGGTCAACCATGTCACAGGAACGCCTTACTGGTCTGGCCATCGTCAGTATCAATCATACAGTTGCTGAGCAGATTTCATATGATGATGTAATTGATGACTTTGCATCAAGGAAGGCAAGAAGAGTCAGGATATAGATGGCAGTTGTGCCATTTATTTTGTGTTTCTTGTTCAAAGTGTAGTAAAATTATTACACTCTCTTAAGTGTATTATTGTATTTGTGTGATGAAAGATTTGTGCAATTCAGAAATTTGATTCTCTGGAGGGGGGGCTGGAGGTGAGGTTTGCCCAGGGTGTCATGAAAGCTAGGATCGCCACTGGGCCAACCCAAAAGGCCGGCACACCATGGGGGGGGATTTAGTACTTTACTGTTTACTTTCTTTAGACAATTAGTAATTTCAATTATTCATTTTGTTTGATTAAGTATAGATTATATTTTCTTGATTTGTTTTGTTGGTAAATTAGCTGTTGACTTTTGTGTTCAGTGTTTTTCAACCCCTCTTTTGTTTGGTATGGGCTGCTCACCCAGTACATAGGTTCCCTTTTGTGTTCAGTCAGTAGGTCTGTTTTGTCTTCTGTTGGTTTGTTCAGTTGATGGTGGTACAGTTTTGTTAGTTTGACTTCTTTTATGGGCCCAATTCTTAATTACTTTTGTTCGGAAATTTTGTAGCTTTATACTTTGGGTAAATAAAGACCCCTTTTTTGAAAATATTACCTGTACCTTACCTCATTGCCGATTGACTCGGTCCCTCACACTCTCATAAAGTGGGATATAAATAAGGTGCTAGGTTGGAAATGTATTGAGTGTGTCCTGTATTTGATTACAGTTAAGATCAGCTGCAACATGTTATTCTGTCATTCATATAGTTTTGGTGAGACTCGGTCTCACGAGGTAAGCTTTGTTATGTTGTGCGATAGTGTACGACTGGGGGAGTATGCAGCCTTTTGTTTGGGGAGAGGCCAGCAATGGGGTTTTGTGAATGATGTGTTTGATTCTGTGTTTTTGTATTTTCTGTTCTTTTCATGTTTTCTATTATCGATTTTAATTGCACAATGTCTAAACAGAGATCTGTCACTTGTGAAAAGGCTTTATGATCAGGCTGTTTCTAGCAGGCTGCTATCAGGTCATTTCAGATACAAGAATATGGCGACCCCTAATGTTAGTGGTTCGGTGCAGGTGAACACTAAATTTACAAACTAGAACACCAAAGGGCTTAACAACCCAGTAAAGCGTACTAAGGTGTTTTGTCATATATCAAAGCTGCAAACAGACATAGCATTCTTAACTGAAACACACCTGCTTAATAAGGATCACTCCAGACTTCAGAGAGGGGGCTTTTCCCAGATTTTCCACTCCAAACTCGACGAAAACATAGCGGACAACTGGATTAAGTTTAAGCGCGAGTGGCGCGTATACAGCATCGCTGGTCTCTCCACGGCGAACAAGAAAGTGAAAGCCTACACGTTCCTCAACCTCGCCGGCCCTGATGCCCAGGATGAATATGACACTTTCACTTTCGAAGAGGATGAAGATGCAGAAGATCCCGACACGCTGGTAAAGAAATTCGAAGATTTGCTTGCCTGTTAAAAATGTTATCATGGACAGACATGCGTTCAATACGGCAAACCAAAAGCCACACGAGACAGTTCAGTCATACATTGCCACGTTAAAAACTCTCGCTAAGAAATGTAAATTCGGCATGTTGCAGGACGACCTAATAAGAGATCAGCTGGTGTGTGGCATTCAAAATGACAGTGTACGTTCATTGTTGTTAAAAGAAAAGAACCTGACCTTAAATGCAGCTGTTGAAATGTGCTTATTACATGAACAATCTGAAAAAGGCAACAAAGAACTAAAACATGGGCTCAGCAGCAGGGAAATAAAGAGGGAAGAGGATGTTTGCGCAGTACAACATAGCCCCTGTTCGAACTGTGGTGGGCTACACGCATCTGATCGCAGCAGCTGCCCAGCCTTCAACAAGCGCTGCAATGCCTGTGGTAAATGGAACCACTTCTCCAAATGTTGCAGATCAAGTAAACCACGCACCTTCAACAGGCCAGGACAGGGACCAGCACAGTCAAGTGGATAATCATATGTGACTCGAAGGGGAGGAAACCCACACAGAATAAGTGAGCTGGACACACGAAGTGCATATGAGCCAACGGACCTTTTTTACTGTCAAAGTGTGGAGACGTCAGCTGAGAGGGGTGAGATATTCACTCATCTGTCAACACTTAACACAGGAAAGAAATTAAAAGTAAATTGATACAGGAGCTCGGTGTCATGTATTATCTAGATCTAGCCTCCAAGACATTGACACTAATGCTCACATTGACACCAGCCATGTAGTCAATCTTGTGGCTTACGGAGGTCAGGTGATAAGAACTATCGGGCTCACTGATGTGAACTTCACTTGTGGAAAACTACTATTCCATGTTGTGGATGGTAATGTGAAACCCTTACTGAGTCTCATTGACAGCCTCAAGCAAGGCTTTGTGCAACTCGGACCAAATGTACATGCCCTCCAACAGGAGTCCCCTGAGCTCACAGAGTACAAGGACTTATTTGACACCGGCACTGTAGGCAAACTACCTGTAACATATCACATGCGCCTAGACAGCTCTGTGCATCCAACAATATGTGCCCCCAGAAGGGTGCCGCTGGCTATGAAAGACAAAATCATTGAGGAGCTCCACAGAATGACTAAACTGGGCATCATAACTCCAGTTCATTAGCCCACTGAGTGGGTATCTGCCATGGTGGCTGCATGCAATAAAAGATGGCAGCATAAGACTGTGCATTGACCCAGTTCACCTCAACAAAGCACTCCTGCGACCGCACCACCCCATGAACATGTAGACCAGGTAATCGCTGACATGCCAGGGGCCAAAGTGTTCAGCATCCTGGATGCAAAGTGTGGCTTCTGGCATGTGCCACTTAGCGAGGAGTCATCAAAGCTGACCACCTTCATGACCCCGGTGGGCCGTTATGCTTTCCTGCGTACGCCCTATGGAATATCTACAGGCAGCGAAGTGTTCCAAAGATGCATGGAACATCTTTTTGAAGGACTACCATGTGCAATTGTGGTGGATGACATCTTCAGGGGTGATTGCAAAAAAAATCCTGAGCCGGAACTTTTTCCTATGACGTCATTCCCCGCCCGTACCTACAAGACGTACCACCTACAGTCAATCTCAGAGCACATCTACGGGCAAAGCTACCACAGCTGCTTTATGACAGTGTTCGTGATTCATGCCGTGATAGCGCCTTTTTCCCGCTAGTTCCACACATTAGCCTCCTTGCGCACAACGTGCAGAAGCATGCACCTGGTTGTCGGAGCTTTTGGCACCGCCTCCCAAAGAGCTTTGCATCGCTACCCACCTCTTCTAGCCAAGCCCAGCGCCATTTGTTCATAATGCCTTTGTCGCCATCTTTAGTGTATTCCCCTGGCTTCATGAATTTGCGGTCCATCCTGACACTACATTGCGCGTCAACAGCACGTGGAGTGACTGCTCTCTGGATCAATCTGTTTCGCCAAGGCCCGCCCCCACCGTATTTCTGATTGGCTAGTAGACCTGTCCTTAGTGTAATTGACTGAAATTTGCGCCTCTGTGAGATCCAGAGAACTGTATGTTAGATCTCTGGGCAAACCCGATTTCTTTTTTTTTAATTCACTGTCACGCCGGTACGCCGGAGATCCGGCACGGCGCCGGACTGCAATCAGCCCTGCATCTTGGTCTGGGGCAGCTCAAAAGAGGAGCATGATGTGCGTCTTCGCCAGGTCCTAGACAAAATACGAGCTCTCAATCTCAAATTGAATCCCGCCAAATGCCGCTTTCGTGTATCTGAGGTCTCATACGTCGGCCACCTCCTCACTGACCAGGGCATTAAACCTGACCCTGCCAAGACAGCTGCAGTTCGTCTGATGGCTCCCCCAGAGGACAAGCACGGCGTCCAAAGATTCCTAGGTATGACAAATTACCTCTCAAAGTTTATCCCAGGCTATAGTGAAGTCACAGCACCCTTACGTCAGCTCTTGCTCCAAGATGTGGACTGGAACTGGCAGGAACACCACACGGCAGCATTCATCAAGCTTAAGGAACTTCTTACCAGCCCTCCTGTGCTCCAATACTTCAATGTCCAACACCCTGTACTTCTGTCTGCAGATGCCTCTCAACACGGCCTGGGTGCCGTCTGCCTGCAAAATGGAAAGCCAATGGCGTTTGCCTCCAGGGCCCTTACAGAGACAGAATCCCGCTACGCCCAAATAGAGAAGGAGCTGCTTGGTCTTTTCTATGCATGTCAGAAATTTCATGACTACATATATGGCTGGCCTGTGACTGTTGAGACTGATCACCAGCCTCTCATTACAATCCTGCGAAAACCACTGCACTCAGCGTCTGCACGTCTTCAGAGGATGATGCTTAAACTGCAGCGCTACAATCTAAATGTCGTTTACAAAAAGGGCAAAGAAATGTATGTTGCAGACACCCTTTCCCGTTCATACCTGCCTTCGACTGACCGAGCTGATATGGAAGACGACTATGATGTTATGACAGTGGATGTACTGTCCTCAAGGAGACTTGAGGAACTCAGACGGGACACGTTGGCAGACCCTGTGTGCAGGCACCTGTCAGATATCATCACTACAGGCTGGCCGGACTCACCAAGAAAACTGGCACATGACTTGAGACCTTTCTATGCCATGAGAGAGGAACTCACAATTGACAATGGTCTGCAACTCTGTGGTCAGCACTTTATCATTCCACACACACTGCAGCACTACTATGTCAAACAGCTGCATCAGGGTCACCCGGGCCTTGAGGCCACGAAGCGTAGGACCAGAGAAACAATGTTTTGGCCCAATATCTACCAGGACATTGACACTGAGGTCTCAAAATGTGCCCCATGCAACGCCCTTCGACCACATCAAACAAAAGAGCCCCTACAGCTGCACGATGTGCCCGACCTGCCCTGGGCCCTCACTGCGGCAGATGTTTTTGAATGGGGAGGAAAAGAACATCTCGTGCTTGTCGACTCGTACTCAGGCTGGTATGAAATCGACCAGCTCCCAAACATAACCAGTGCAACCATCATAACAAGGCTGAAACACCACTTCTCCACCCACGACATACCTCAACAACTGATGACAGACAATGCAACCTCATTCACAAGCAGAGAATTCCAGGAATTCTCTGGCACATGGGATTTCTGCCATGTCACCAGCAGTCCCCACTACCCTCAGTCAAATGGGCTGGCTGAGAGGGCTGTGCGCTCAGCCGAGCATTTGCTTGAGAAGTGTGCACGTGATGGCTCAGATATCTATGCTGCACTCCTCAATCTCCGGAACACCCCATGAGACGGACTGCCGTCACCAGCTCAGCGTCTACTGTCACGACGCACCAAGACCCTCATCCCCATGACCAAGGCTATGTATGTGCCCAAAGTGGAGACGCAGGTCCGTGCTGCTCTGGCTCGGGCTAGAATGAAGGGAAAGGCACACTACGCCAAGTCGGCAAGAGCACTAGTGCCATTACAAACGGGTCAAACTGTGAGAATGCAGACAAACACAGGATACGACAGGCTGGGAACAGTGCTGGCAACCGCTCAACAGCACAACAGCTATCAGGTCCAGGCTGCAGGTGCCACATATGTGAGGAACAGACACCACCTGCTACGTATAACTGAGGACTACACATCTCGCACAACAGCAGAGGCTTCATCTTCTACTGCTACCGATCCTCCATCAGAGCCCCAGACAGCCTTGGTCCAGCCCAGAGTAACACAGACAGAAGAGCCTGTCACCACCCGATCAGGCAGGGTGCCTAAGCCCAACTCTCGATACAAAGACTACACCACGTAAACATGGACCTTGTGTGCGTGTCCTATGTACACCATGACTGTTTATTTTTTGTTTTTTATTCTTTTTTTTCTCCTCTCTGCTTTCTATACAGGCCCCTCACTGCAGCCTTCAGTTCTCCAGGCTGCTATGTTTAAAAGAAAAAAAAGAAAGAGGCAGGTTGTTGGATGTTAAAGGTCTGTTGATATGATCTGGCGTAATTGTTTCACTTATCTGTTGATATGATCTGGCATAACTGTTTCACTTATCTGTTGATATGATCTGGCATAACTGTTTCACTTATCTGTTGATATTATCTGGCATAATGATTTCACTTGTGTGGGTCCTCTGACCCAATAGTAAGCACACTATGCAAAAGTACAGTTCCTACACTACATATAGCTGTCTAGATATTATCTGGCTGTTATATATGTTTCTTAAGAGGGAGGATGTAGATGTATACGGTTGCCTGGCAACCATCACAGGAGGTGAGGTTCTCGGGTAGGGGAATCATGGGTAGATTCTTGTACGGAAGCTGCAGATACGCATGTAAATAAAGTACCTCTGGTTCACAGTACAATTTAAGTATCGTTGAATTGTGCACACATCTACAAATGGGAAAAAAACTCTCAACAAACACCAACATTCTTAGAGGTGGATGGCAGCTTTCTCTCTCGACCATCTGACATTGCTAATTATCTAAATAAATACTTCATAAATAAAGTTGATAAACTAAATAATAATATGCCAGCTGTTGATGGTAATAATATATCCAATTTATCAATAAAAGATAACATTATGAAAGATAAACAATGTTCATTTAAGTTCGATAAAGTATGTATAAAGACAGCAGAAGATGTATTATGATCTTGCAAGAATAAACCACCAGGCATTGACAATCTCGATGGGAAATTACTAAAATTGGTCGCAGAGGAAATTGCACCTCCCATCTGTCACATTATAAATATGAGTTTTGTAAACGGTCTGTGTCCACTGCAATGGAAGCATGCGAAGATAACCCCACAACTGAAAAATAAGAAACTCCAGTTTTCTGGAGCAAACAGTCGTCCAATCAGCCTTTTACCAGTACTTAGTAAAATAATGGAGAGTGTAATGTTTGAACAAATCACCAACTACTTATTGCGGAATAATTTACGAACAGGCTTTCAACGCGCTTATCGTAAGAGTTACTCCACAACATCAGCTCTAACACAAATGACAGATGACTGGCTGGGGGAAAGTTAAAAATAAATTAGTTGGTGTGGTTATGCTTGATTTCTCAGCAGCATTTGATCTAATCAACCACAATTTATTGCTGGACAAACTGGAGTGCTGTGGGTTTCATGTGTCCGCTTTATCCTTTATAAGGAATTATTTAACAGACAGAACATAGACAGTTTTTTCAATGGGTGTCTTTCTGAGGAAAATGCAGTGTCATGTGGAGTATCACAGGGGAGTTGTTTAGGGCCATTATTATACACCATCTATACTAACGATAGGGGTGGTTAATCAGCCCAATTTCCCGATTCGATTCGATTCCGATTATTGAAGTCTCGATTCGATTATTAACGATTATTGATATTCCATTTAACATCAGTCAGCTGCTGAATTATTTTACTTCTCTTTTGACTCACACCTCACAGCACCTTCAATATTGTATAGAGTAACTGTAATATCCAAATTATTATTTTTCGACTCATAATCGTCAATATTATAATCGCGATTAATCAATTTCATTTTTTCACCAGCCCTAACTAATGACCTACCATTTGTTCTGAAAAATACAAACATAGGAATGTATGCGGATGATTCAACAATATATGCCTCGGCACCTACTCTTGATGAACTAAATTCTGTCCTGAAAGAAGATTTAAAATCAGTTGTGGACTGGGTAAACTGCAATAAAATGGTCCTGAATGTATCTAAAACAAACTGCATGGTAATTGACTCTCACTATAACATCAACAAAAACCCTCAGTTAAAACTAAAAATCAAAGATGTGTGTATTAATCAAGTACAGGAGACCAAGCTGCTGGGAGTTGTCATTGACAACAAACTTACATGGAGAACACATATAAATAAAATTGTTAATAAAATGGGAAGTGGCATCTCTGTCATTAGGAGATGCAAGAAATATTTATCATCAAAATCAACTAAACTATTAATACAGGCTTTAATTCTGTCGAATCTGGACTACTGCCCAGTGGTTTGGTCAAACGCCTCAGCAGACATGATTCATAAACTACAAACAGTGCAAAATAGAGCAATCAGCATAGTCCTTGGTTGTAATCTCAGTACAAATGTCTTCAAAATGCATACAAATACAGGCTGGTTAACGGTACATGATAGATTACATTATTCACTATTAATATTTGTAAGAAATGTTTCCATATCCAGAACTCCATATGTTCTATACAAAAAGCTACATTTTAGTTCAGACAATCATAGCTACACGACGAGACATGCAGCCAGTGGAAGGTTCTCACTACCAAAAATAAAGACAAACTTCAGTAAAATAACAGCAATGTACAGAGCCATGACTGCTTGGAACCTACTCCCAAACATTTTGAACAAACCAAAAAAGACTTTAAATTATTAAAAAACATCTCTTAAATGATTACATATACTAATTAGAATGTATGACAGATCCTGATTTTGAAGCTTTGCTATCTTTAAATTCTTGGTTTTATTTTTGTTTTTCTTTTGTTTATTTTTGTTTCACTATTCCCATTGTTAACTCTTTAAGTTTGTTTTAATTTAAGTTGTATGTACTGTATATTATATGTCGGACCCCAGGAAGAATAGCTGCAGTTGTGCTGCAGCTAATGGGGATCCAAATAAAACAATAAACAGTTGTGTTTTCATCTCTATTGGCCAGACGTCTTATTTTGTGTAATTGGAAGTCAGATATGCCTCCCACTCACAGGCGCTGGGTTGAGGATGTAATGGCACACTTGAAACTTGAGAAGTTGAAACACACCATCAGGGGTTCAACCCAGACATTTTATAAGGTCTGGCAGCCATTTCTGAATTATTTTAACTTACAATTCCCTGCTGGAAACACTGGGACATAATTGATTTACAGGCTCTGTAACTCTGTAACATGTCTTTTTTTTTTTTCCTTAATATATGTTTTTTGTGTTATTATTGTCACTTTATTATTGTATATGTTGGGGTTGCTGTTTGGGGACTTGTTAATTGTTTTATAAGTGTTTACAATTCACTCATCACTCATCACTCACTCATCGTCTACCGCTTATCCTGCACTGGGGTCGCGAGTGAGCTGGAGCCTATCCCAGCAGACTTAGGGCGTGAGGCGGGGTACACCTGGACAGGTCGCCAGCCTATCACAGGGACACAATGATTACAATTCAAAACCCAATAAAAATATTTGTTTCTCTCCTCTCCTCCTCTACAACAGGTTCGGTAGTAAGAGAAGTGATCTGCTGTAGGTTTACCACCAGGTTGGTCTCACTGTGACCTGTTTGAGCTGCAGCCCTGTGCGCTCTCAGAGATGCTCCTTGGTTTTGTGCGCTCTCAATGCGCCTCCCCTCTCTGATCACTATACTTGTTCATCTTTGGTCTCCTCATACTGATCCTTTCCTTTCAGGGTCCTCAGTGCTTTGAGTTAAGTGGCTTAGTGGTTAGTAATTACAATAAGCTTTAGTGTGTGTTTTCCACAGGCCCTCGCAGTAACAGCTGTTGCATATGTTTTGAGAAGGTAAACTGTATGGCAACATATTTTCTAAACATATTTAAAACATTGCATTAGATGACAAAATACTCACTCGGTGGTGATATTTCCTCTCGCCTTGCTGGTCTTGCTTTTGCTCAGTTTATCTTTAGGATCCTGAAGAAGGTCTCTGGCTCACCTCTACGTAAACCAGAAGTGAACTTTCGTGTAACGCACTGGCGCTACTTCAGGCTGGTTGTTGCCGACAGTATCTAACAAAAACTGCCCATGCCGAATTCACTGTAGCAGGAATAATCCGTTTCTATAGTATGGTGAAGACTGTGGGCACAACAGTCTCTAATTTCACATTGTGTTGCCACCCTATTTTGTCCATTTTGTCCAGTGTGAGAAATTCAATAGTTTTTAATTCAGTAATCAATGTATGGTAGAGAACATATCAGGATGGGAGAGGAGGGAAGACTCCCCTAAGGTGTAAGGGTCAGAAAGTCACATTAGGGGCAATTCTCTTTGCCTGAGGTGGTTACAGGAAGGTAGATAGGATGACATTTACATTCCAGTAAAACATTAAAGTATTTAACCCCTACTCTGTTGTATTTAAAGTCGGAAACATTTGGAAGACTGCAGGGTCTTCACTTTGGGTCTTCTCTCTATGCTGCATGTATTGAAGAGATCTGATTCATCACACTGAGTCTAAATTTCTTTGAAGAATTAGCAACTCTTTAACTCAACAAGGAAAATTTCCCTTACACCATTTCATTTTCCAGTGACCAGACATTTGCCAGCAGACTTAAATCAAGCTGGATAAGAATGGCTCATATTCAGACTATCTTCCTCCACAGGGCAGTACAGCCGGTCAGGTTGGAGGGTAGAAAGATGCTGTGAGGGGCAACAATGGTCACAAAGTCTGCTGCTCTTAATCCAAAACACCTGCTTTCTTCTCCAATGATGATAACAGTGCTAGGAGTATGTGTTTCAGCAATAAAACCGAAAATATCAAATATACAGCTAGGAGGAGGTAGGTGCTAGGAGGACTCATGAATACAGCCAGACCAATTTTCAATTATTGGAAAGATATGGATATTAGGAAGTTAGAAAGTCCCATTTCAATATATTGGCGGATATACACACATTTTGTACAGTGACCTCTTAAATGTGATTATCAAACACAACAAAGAAATTTAATGAAGGCAGGATATTTTACAGTTTAACAATAAACTTTATTGTCTAAAATAACAAATGGAACAGTAAACTTACTGGAACTGGAATTATCCCAAGCAAATTTTTTCAGTGATATGATCTGAAAAATTATTTTGGTAAATATCTGGCAACATATACCCCAACCTCGATATATCTGTGAAAAGCCAATATCGACCGATAATATTAGTTAACTAATATATCGGTCGGGCTGTACTTTTAAAGTTGAATTCACTTTTCTAGATGATCATGATCACATTGATTCACACAATAAGCATTTGCTGAATTAAAAACATTGTACCATATAGGAGGGGCCCTGTTGAGAGATGGAGCTGTAGCTCCAACAGATTTCACGTTAAAATTACAAATTAAACAATTTGGACCAAAATGCCTTGAGGATTTTGCATCCATAGCGCTTCAAACACCTGTAGTTAAAAAAAAAAAAAGGAACATGGACAACCAAGCAGTTGGCCACTATAGCTATGGCATTGCTACAAGCCGAGTTGACGCAAGCTAAGTCGGATATCTGCAACAAAATTGATGAAAAGATTGCTGACGTGAGTACAGGGGAAAATAGCCGTTCTTAAAACAGAAAGTGACACTGCATTTTTTGCATTAAACACCCGAATAGACTCCCAAAATGAGACACTAAAAAGTTTAGGACAGTCGGCTAATGCTACCTGAGTTACTGTTGTGGAACTGGAAGCTAAGGTGAAACAACTGCGTGGCCAAATTGAAAAACTTTCAGAAAAGTGCTTGGACCTAGAGGGTCAGTCTAAACGACAGAATCTGAGAATTTCTGGAATTAAGGAAGGGGATAAAAAAGGGAGAGAAAACCAGTGACTTTGTGGCACAATTGCTAACTGATGCCTTGAAGCTTGATGAAAAACTGGTGATAGACCGAGCACACAGGGCTCTGCAGGACCACCCCGGGGATGACGGACCACCCCGGCATCTCATCCTAAGGGTGGACTACTGCCATGTGCTTGAGGACATATTACAGAGGGTCAGAAGGACCAAGGGCCTTTCGTATCAAGGACAGCGGATCAAAAGTTTCCGAGACTTTCCACCCACCATTGGGAAACGCCAAACTGCTTTCACCCAAGCCAGAAATCTGCTTCCAGACAAGCCTGGATTGAAATTCTAACCCTATACCCAGCCAAGCTACAAGTGATACACAACAGGAATGAGACTACATTCACAGATCCAGAGGAGGCTCATCAGTATGCGGAACACCACATCGGACGAAACAATTCCTAATCGTCATGTGACACAGAGACACTCACTTCATTAAGAAAGTTCATACATAAAGGAGGTTGAAGGTAACAAACATAGAGAGATTATGACCAATATCAATTTCCTCACAAGAGTTTAGGGAAACAACATTGTCTCTTCCTTTCTTCCCCTGTATTGGTTAGCCTGCTGCATTTTAATACCTGTTTAGAAAAGTCTTATAATTATTCTCTCTTCCTTTTCAATGCCACATACTCTGTATAATATGCCATATAGCCTACAGATACCATCTGGCAATTTGAATGTCAGTATTTACTAGGCTGGCCTAAATGTTTTCCTGAAAGAATAGGAATATATTTGAGAATTTATTTTACAATTATGACAGTACGACTACTGACATGTGTCTGATTAATGCTGAAGAACATAAGGCCTACCTGTTTAATTGGCCGAAGGAGAACAGGCCTTATTATTTATAAGATTATTATCTATAAGAACTACAAAGCTTTGGAGTTGAATCCCTTTTTTAGTTCCCTTAATGGAAGATGCACAATCCATATTCTGAAGTCAAGTTTTGTGTTTTATAAGTTTTATCACTGCAGAACTACTAGTTGGATTCGCTTCATGCAGTTGGTTGTTAGAGTTGGAGTTCATTCTCCTCTTAGAGAGGTTAGACTTCGTGTATTGGCAAACTGACAATGTTTGTTTTTTGTTTATGTGTATGTGTATTGGGTATGAGAGGGGGGTGAGAAGAAGTAGGAGGGTGGATGGAGTGGCACTCAACTCACAGTTATGTATACCTAATAAAAGGAAGAGGCCAAGAACAGTGATTTGTAATCATCCTACATAATGACCAGCGAGACACAGAAAGTAACGAGGGGGGGGTCTCACTTTCTGCTTTCTTTCACTCTCAAGTACATAATGTCTATACTAGGATTGATAATTTTTTAGCCGACGGCAAACTAATGCCATTCTTTTATAATGTTAAATATCACAACATCATCATCTCTGATCATAGTCCTGTTTCTTTCTCAGTGAAGCTTTGTGAAAATGCGTAAACTCAGAGAAATTGAAGATTAACCCTCAACTTATCACTGATGGTAAGTATTGTGAATATCTAGACTCTTACATTAAGTTGTTTTTGGAAACCAATGATAAAAATGAAGTGGGCTCATATAGGCCAATATCATTATTGAACACAGACCAAAAGATTATGTCCAAGACATTGGCCAGAAGACAACGCTTTTATGGGGAAACCAGTACACCCTGACCAAACAGGGTTTATTTTTCACAATTATTCCCACAATTTAAGATTAACATCTTGTACTCTTCCAGGCTTCCTAAAAAAGATCTTGCCATTCTCAGTCTGGGCACTGAAAAGGCATTCGACCGGGTCGAATGGACATACTTATTTGCAGTCTTACAGAAGTTCAGGTTTGGTGATAAGTTTGCGTCCTGGACTAAACTATTATATAGAAAACCGCTCTGCGAGGGTACTTACCAATCAGACTCAATTTCAACTTGACAGGGGCAAATCAAATCAAATCAAATCAAATCAAATCAAATCAATTTTATTCATATAGCCCAAAATCGCAATCACATTGCCTCAATGGGCTTTACAATCTGTACAGTGAATGATATCCTCTGTTCTTAGATCCTCGATCGAGTGAGTAAAAATTTGCCATGTTGATGGAAAAAAAAAGGCAGGGATGGCCTCTCAGCCCGCTATTCGCTTTAGCCATAGAGCCGCTTGCTGAAACTATTAGATTACACACTGAGATTCATGACTATAATACAATCTATACTATGAACAAGATCTGTTTGTACGCGGATGACAATTTGATACGTGTCACCCAGTCGAAGACAACAATCCCAACAATACTTAATGTTTTTAAACTATTTGTAACTTTCTCTGGGTAAAAGATAAACTTGACCAAAAGTGAACCATTGCCAGTACGAGTTGAGGGCCAGGAATGGCTTAAACAGCTTCCTCAAAAGATTACATCAGATAACTTAACCTACCTGGGGATAACAATCACCAAGAAACACAGCACCCTTTATAAAGGTAACTTCCCTACTTTATTAAATAAACTTCTACACAATATCCAGTTCTGGAATACACTTCCAATCTCCTTATTGGGTAGAATCAATGCTATAAAGATGATTTTTTCTTCCTCAACATCTCTATCTTTTCCAGAACTTGCCCATATATCTTACTAAATCCTTCATTAGAAAACTGGACTCCATCATTCTTCCCGTCGTGTGGGGCAGCTTAGCTAGAAACAATATAAGGATTGTACATTTTATGATAAAAGCGTCAAATTTGGTACACTTGTAGCCAAAGACATATAGAACAAAATTAGATGTGGAGGCACGACGAATTTTCAATATGGCGGCCATTTTCAAGATCGCCAGTGACCTGTTTTGAGATTCAATTTCACATTAACAATGGATAATAGGTGATAGAAGCATGAAATTTGGTACAATTATAGCCAGAGAAATGGGGAACATGTAGAGGGATCAAGGCTTTTCAATATGGTAGCCATTTTTCAAAATGGCCGCCAGTGACAACTGTTTTTAGATAAAATTTCATATTAACAATGGATAATAAGAGATAGAAGCATCAAATTTGGTAGTTATGCTCAAAGACACAAAGGAAAAACAATACAGATATGGACCCATCATACATTTTTAATATGGTGACCATTTTGCAAAATGGCTGCCAGTGACAACTCTTTTTAGATCAATTTTCATAATAATGATGGACATAAATAATATGAGGATATATGTTGGATTTATCTACTAAGCATAGCACTTGGGAACCTTCATTTGAATTACTTAATTAATTAATTATTTTCAATATGGTGGCAAAGATGGCAGCCAACTACCAAAAATGTTCAAGATGGCAGGCATGCCTGGTCGCCTAGGAAAACAGTGCTTTCAATACAATTGCATTTATCTTATTTGGATATCAGTTAGGGTTAGAGTTAGGGTAGTCTGTGTAGATTTGTGTACATTCACATTTCCACGAAACAAAATTGTCCTAAATAGAGTGGATGTCAAAGCACAACCAGGGCACACTGGTGACACCACTGCTGTGAAACTCAGCATGGGGTTCAGTGACAGCTAATACACTCTGCTTTATAAAGCTTCACTTATTTGTGGTAGTTTAGTGATAGTTTAGTGGTAGTGTAGTTTAGTTTCATAAATGCTATCTAATGTTAGCCCCACATCTAATTGTTGATGACATGATGTAGTTAGATAGCTGCACCTGAATAGACAGGAAGTGCCAGCGCGGGAGAGCCGAACCAAGGGTAACAGGGCTTTAAATGACTTTCACTTAGTTACCCGGAAGGTGTACAGATCTCACAGGAATTAAATGTCACTGGATGAACGATCGGGCTAGGTGTAGTGTAGTTATCGCATCTGAACCTAGTTGTATCCCATATGTTAATGTGCTTTAATAAAGGTGATAAAAGGATAGTCCCTCAGCCTTCACTTAAGAAAATGATGAAGAACTTAAGAACTAAAGTTGTGAATCTTGTTGATTAAAGGTCTACATCTAAGACAGACTGGAATCTCTGTGTCAGGAAGTCAAAGCAGAAGAAGCATTGACATGCCCATTGCAAAATAAGCGAGTAGACAAGGGGAGAGGGCACAGTTCACTTGCAGAGCATCTGACAAAGTTCAATGAACTTGGACAGCTCCCTTAAATGTTCGCACTTGGACGGTTAGATGACTTGTACCATATAAAACACCAACTGTAAAAAGTTATGGAAGCGTGTAAAAAGTAAATAAAAACTGAATTTGGAATGAGCTTATACTTACAAATGATAAAGTTTATCAGTAAAAACATTAAATATCTTTACTTTGTAATGTATAAGGTCCCCAAAGGGTTTGAAAATCATTACATTCCATTTAAAAAATATGTATACATTTTTTTATTTTTACACAGCATTCAAACTTTTTTGGAATCAAGCTTGTACAGCAGGCTGTGAGCCTAAAAAAGACCAGGCCAATCTCCATACATTGACAGCAGTCCACAATTACCAATACTGCCTAGCTGAAAATGTTTTTCTGTTCTGTTTCTGCCAGTATAACTTTTATGACAAATTTTAACAGTCAGAGTCACCATGTGTTGTTGCTGCAGTGCCGAGTAGCGCCACTAGGTGGTGGCGTCTCCTTCTGTTTATGTGTGACAGAGTGCTCGTTGATTGCCGTCACTCAAGTTCCGCGGATATCCGCCGGAAGGTCTCTCCAAAAAGGACTCTCAGTAACGAGATGGAGATGGTCGTGCCGCCTACGTCTACAGACCATGTATGCCTAAATAACATAGCACCGTGGAGACCTGGCATTATATGGTCGATGGAAAATATATTGCATGTAGAATATAATGCAGTGTGGAAATCCCCATTTCTTTTGTCTGTCGACTCTGAGCTAACTGGCTAACTGGCGTCTGCTAGCCTGTCCACCTTCACCCTCTCGCATTACAATATGTCATTACTACACACAAAAATCTCTTTAAAAAAATCCTAAAACAGTTAACATTCAAATGTTTCCTAGTGTTATTCAGTTGCACTTCTATAATTAAGGCTACAGGAGTAAATATTTACATGGATCATTTTTGTGCACTTAGGACTCAGAGCTTGGTTGCACACACCAACACAAGGAGTTTTTTTAGAATGGTAAGTTATTATTTTGTAACCATCTTTTCTTCAAATATAACATTTTAACTTTGCAATTTCTCTACATCATTGTAGCAACTGTCTGTTGACTGACTGGAGTGTATATATTTTATTATAAATACATAAAATTATATATTCATATAACACAGTGATGCACATAAGTTAAGGAAGTAAAGGCTCGACTCCAAACAAGGTGTTTCAGGCAGTGCAGTAGCAGTGTTTTCTGTGGCCCCAAAAAGCATGACCTCTTTAAAAAATACAGAAGCTACTAGGTGGAAACACTGGGCCTCATTCATGAAACGTGAGCAGAACGAATTTGTGTGTAAACCTTTCGCAGACGGAAATTTACGTGTATCTCCACATTCATCAATATTTTAGTAGCTCCGATCTTTTCGTAGCTACTAACAAAATCTCCACATGCTGCTGACCACACGTAGTGCTTGTGTACATTTAAGAACGCATATAAATAATGCTTGTCACTATTGGAAATTACAATTTTAATTCATATTGTCTCTGTTATGTACACCATACGCAGATGCCTTTTAAACACGTGATATAAACATGACAAACGATTCAAAATATAACACATTTAGTTAAATTAGTTGGCAACTGGCAGGATTAAGATTCAGATTAAGCTCATAATTGTGAATTATCTATGTAAATCGACTCAATAGATTACGCGTTCTTTTCTATGGGAGATAGGTGACAGGTCCGTCTATGAGCTGCATCCTGCCTGCAGTTCTTAACGGTATTATTAAACTAATGCCAGAGTATATTAAATGTCTCTATGGCGCACAACGGCAGGTAGAAGTAATGCAGGGATTCAGTGCGATCGCAAACATGCCAGGTGTCATCGGTGCCATAGACTGCACACACGTACCCATCAAGGCTCTATCCGGTGATGCATTTGCTTCCATAAACCGGAAAAACTTTCATTCCGTGAATGTGCAACTGATCTGTGACGCAAAGTGTGTGTTGTTAAACGCTGTGGCACGGTGGCCTGGTGGGACGCATGACGCATTTATCCTGCGTAACTGCGCAGTTGGCATGCGTTTGGAGGATGGAGCTGTGAGAGACGGCTGGCTCATTGGTAAGAATATAGCCTGCATGATTACATGTGTGTGTTATATATGGACTTACACTTCTATATCCATAGGGGATAGGGGTTACTGCACTTCCCCCAAAATGACTTCAATCTCCGCTTCCACCATGACTGACAGGTCGACAGGCTGCCTCTACACCTCCTTATATGGTGGTCATTGTCAATTCATGGGCAGGGTTTTATGCTAATAGCTGATTACCGGGAGCGCGCTGTCACTTTACGATGGATTGGCATTCATGATCATACACACATGTTTACGATCAGATCTGAGTTTCCCGCGGCGTTCATGAATCCGGAGTAGGTTTTTAGTAGCGTAGGCTTTTATGTGCAAATCTACGCACAAATTTACTAACATTTCATCAATGAGGCCCAATGTGTGCCCGGAGAGGGCAGTACTTACAAAGAAGGCTTATACTTCTATTTTATTTCTCCTCATAGCACTATCTTGATGAGCAGGAACTAAATGTAGAAATTCACTTCAAAAGGTATTGACATATTCTATTGTACATTTTGATTACCACTTTTCGATGCGGTTGAGTCTAGCATAGAGCTGAATAGAACAGAAAACAGCTTTATGAGGGCTAATAAATGTCTACAAGACAAATAAATTATTTCTTGTCAGACATTTAATAATTTCAGATATCACTGCTGATTGAAAGATTCATGTGATGAAGTAATGATAATGGTGCTATTTATGATTGCATGTAATGAAGCTTGCCAAAGTGTCAAAAAGTTTAATTTTGCCTCTACTTGCCATTCTGATAATTTGTTAAGGTATGTCTGGTATACACTGCCCTGTTTGTGTTCATAAAGTGGTGAGCTGGCTCTATGATGTGAGTGTATATGTGTGTTTGGTTGTGGTTGTTGTCATGTGTCCATCAGTGTATCTCTCACCTATCTGTCGAGTGCCAGCCAGCTTCTCTTGTCTCAGCAGGAAGCCGTATCCATCACTTCCTTTAACCAGATGCATGCTCTTGGCAGTGTGTGGTAGGCTGCAACATTCTGCCAAAACAGGCAAGATGGGCATCTTCCTCCTGACATAGCAACACTCACTCTCAATGTCAATGACAAGCACGGTCACCGAATTGCCACCCTTCTTCACCTGACAATCAAATAAACTGCAGGAGTCACACACATGTTTAGTCTAACAGACCACACAAGTTAGATCTGACTAAAGAGATAAGATTCATACAATTTTATTGAGAATGGAGTGTGTGAGTGTTGACACCATGACTCCATTGATCCAGATCAGTTTGTCTCCAGTGCGGACACCGGCTTTCTCTGCTGGACTGTTAGTAGCTATGCTCACGACATACTGGCCCTTCTGACCTGTTGACACATCAGTATTATAATCATTGTCATAATCATCAATATGCTGTAATATAAAATTGTACTTTGTAACGAGATTAACGACACAGTCTACAGAGAACACCATTCTCTTCTGTCAATAAATGATTAGGCAGCCTACTGATAAAATTTAGTAGGAACAAAGTGTCTCTGCATGGGTGAAACAATGCATCCAGAGATTCTATTCTACAAGGTTCCTTTAGGAAAAGTTCAACTTTTTGGGAACTACTTCTGTTTTCTTTCTGACAGTGAGATAAGAGGATGAATGTCAATCTGTCTGTTAAGTATAGTAAGTTAACTTTGCATTAAGACTTGAAGCACGGGGAACAGCTAGCCTGGCTCACCCAAGGGCGAAAAGAACACCTTTGAACACCTCAGAAGCTCACAGACCAACATGTTGTAGCTTGTTTAATACATCAGGAGGTTATGTTTTCGCCCATGCCTGTTTGTTTTTCAGTTGGTTGGTTTTTTGTCAGCAGAATTACACAAAACCTACAGAATGGATTTCCACATAACATGACTGGAGGTCTTTTGACATGGATCTGGATAAAGGGACAGATCCAGATTTTTTTTTCATTCACTTTCTTTAACATAGGGATTTTTCAAATTCCTCAGGGAATAAAACATGGATCTTGAAAAAAAAAATCAGGTGTATTTATGGCGTGTGAGTGTATGTTAATGATTTTTGCTTCTTAGGAGCAGGTGACACCTTACATAGTAGCCTCTGCCACCAGTGCATTAATGTATGTGAATGGGGTAAATGCTGACATGTATTTTCTAAAACACTGTAAGTGGTCAATTAGACTAGAAGCACTATATAAATACAGTCCATTTACCATTTAGGTGGCTAGTTTCTATAAGTGAGTACAAAGGTACTTTGGCTGGATTATTGCAATGCCTTATTTTCGGGTCTTCTGCGTGAGAGCTCTAAAAGTCTTCAGAAGGTTTAGAATGCTGCAGCCAGAGTCTTAACATGTACAAGAACTTTTGATCATATTACACCAATCCTAGCCTCACTGCATTGGCTCCCAATACATATAAGATCAGACTTTAAGGTGCTGCTGATGACATACAAAACGGCTTTGCCCTGCCGTACATGTCAGATCTCATAATAATAATAATAATAATAACTTTATTTATATAGCACTTTTAAAAACCATGTTTACAAAGTGCTTTGACAGAACAAAGCAAGAAAAACACAAAGCAAGAAAAACAAATTTCATTTACAAAGGAAAAATAGATTGCATGAAATAGTTAAAATAACAATAAAAGAACCACATCACATAAAGGAACGTCTATAAAAATGGGTTTTAAGAAGTGATTTAAAAGAATCTACTGATCCTGCAAGCCTTATCTCCTCAGACAGGGCGTTCCAAAGTCGAGGGGCTCTGATGGCGAAGGCATGATCACCTTTAGTTTTTAGTCTCGACTTTGGAACAGTCAGGAGGGCCCCGCCTGAGGATCTAAGGCTGCGAGCTGGCTCATATGGAGTTAAAATATCAGTAATATAGCTCGGAGCCAGACCTGAGCGTGTTTAAAGGTGATCAGTAAAATATTAAAATCAATTCTAAAACAAACAGGGAGCCAATGGAGGGAAGCTATAATTGGAGTAATGTGTTGACGTCTGTTAAAACCAGTTAAAAGCCTAGCTGCCGAGTTATGTACCAGTTGGAGGCGACAGAGTGATTTTTGATTTATGCCTGAGAGAAGGGAGTTGCAGTAGTCTAGTCTGGAAATGCATGCAAATGAATGCGTGAATGACTTTTTCCAGATCGGGGGGTGTGAGCATATGTTTTATTCTAGTAATGGATCGTAGTTGATAGAAGCAGGACTGGACCAGATTATTGACATGAGGGGTGAATGTGAGCTCTGAGTCAAAATGTACACCTAAGTTTCTCGCCGTGGGTTTTATGTTGACGGAGAGGGGACCAAGGGCTTGCTGATAATGACTAATATTGTTTGGGGGGGGTGAACAATATGATTTCTGTTTTGGTGTTGTTGAGCTGTAAGAAATTTTCAGCCATCTAACTGTTAATATCTTTAAGACAGTTTAAAATAGCAGCTAGGCTTCCGGGGTCACCGGGCCTCAGCGGAAGGTATATCTGTGTGTCGTCTGCATAGCAATTGAAAGATACAAAGATACAAGATACTTTGACTTTTGACTTTGACTTTGATACATTATGGTGTCTAATAATCTGGCCAAGTGGGAGCGTATAAATAGAAAATAAAATCGGCCCTAAAATAGAACCTTGTGGTACACCACAGGTAATGGGAGTTGTAGTTGAGGAATAATTACCTGTGGTGACCGAGAAGGTTCTGTCTAAAAGGTAGGAATAAAACCAACTAAAAGCAGTGCCCTTGATACCATATATACATGTATATATATATATATATATATATATATATATATATATATATATATATATATATATATATATATATATATTCCAGCAGGGCTTTTTCCTATCATGCCTCCCAGCCTCTGGAATAACCTCCCAGCTGACATCAGACAATCTTGCTCTATTGACGCCTTTAAATCTAAACTCAAAACCTGCGTCTTTGACCAAGCCTTTAAATAGTCCTTGACTTCAATCGCTAGCTTCTTCAGTTGGGCGGTCTCAGTCTCAAAGAGTTCCTATAGTATTAGAATTCACATTGTCCTGCCGACGAGAAACAATCTGTTTATTCTGATTAACATCGCATTTCTCTAACTTTCATTTTTGTTTTCTGCAAGCTGTGTCGCTCTCTCATTCTCTCTAGCTTCCTCCTCCTCCTCCTCCTCTTGCTCCTCTTTCTCCTCCTCCTCCCCCTCTCCCTGGCTCCTGCTGCCACTGGATCACTGCTCTCCTCTGTTTCACTATCTCCTTATATCTGTATTTCTTTTGATGCCACTTTGCTCTGATCTCTCTGTCTATTACTAATTAATTTGTGTGGCCTGCCCTCTTCCAGGTCACCTGGGTGGACAGGAGGTTGTATGGCTCGGGCACCACTTGGCGATGCCTCGTCCTGCTCAGTTGTCTCCTGGATCCACACACTTTACATATATTATACTTTGTATCAGATATTGTGTTTATCTAACAAGTAAACTGTGATTTTGTTGACATATACTGCATGTCTGTCCATCCTGGGAGAGGGATCCCTCCTCTGTGGTTCTTCCTGAGGTTTCTTCCATCTCCTTTTTTTTATCTCCTGTTAAAAGGTTTTTTTTTCCTATCAATATGGCAAGTTTTTCCCTCACTTGAATTGAGGGTCTAAGGACAGAGGATGTTGTTCACTGTACATATTGTAAAGCCTATTGAGGCAATGTGATTGTGATTTTGGGCTAGATAAATAAAATTGATTTGATTTGATTTTGATTTGAAGGTATTGGCGAAGGTATGCACTCTCCTGAGTGAGGCTTCCTGGATCTGTCCCTTTATCCAGATCTGCACAAAATGTGTGTGAGGTTTGTCTTGGGCTCAGACACATCTTCCATCCAAGTTTTGTGGAAATCTGTTCAGTAGTTTTTGTGTAATCCTGCTGACAAACCAACCAACAGACAAAGTCGAAAACATAACTTTCTTGGGAAAGGTAACTATTGTCATTTTTCCAGTAAGGAGTGAGGAAATCCATATTCCACCTTCTAAATGAGCACAGTATCAAGACAAATCCTGCCTCAAGATACTCTGAAAGACAGTATTTCTGTAGAGCAGGGGGAATTTTTTGGCATTCCTGTGAAATATTGTTAAAGCCCACAGGCTTTGTGTGTACATTGTCAGAGCTGGAAATGAGTAATTAACACTCTGTCAAACAATGAAAGCAATGTGTGGGTACCTGGAACTGAGATGATGGTCATTCCCAGGCCATGATCTGGGTGTCGGCTGATGTGACACAGTCTGGGTCTGGACCAGCGGTCCCCTTTGGAGGCCTTGGCCAGTGTTTGCATGTCCAAACTTAAAGACACTGCCTGGAGAAAATGACATTAGCTGGATACAGCAAATGGAAGAATGAATCCCAGAAACAAATTCCTATAAAATAACTCACATTAGTCATACTGAAGTATTGTGTTTAAATAAAGTATAGGACCCAACAAAAGGTGAAACATATGCAATCTGTGTGCAGCCATGATCCACTCACACATGTATTGCCTGTTTCTTGGACTCAATAGAGCTCATCATAGATGGAATGTGGGAGATGTGCTGACTTTGCAATGTCTTTTTCAAACCTCAGAGTAGGGACTATAGACAGAGAGAGGATGCATCAGAGCCAAAGTTTAAATTTAATTTATCTTGTCGGCAACGTTGATACTTATAATTGGAAAATTGCTGAATATCTGCCCTGACAATCAGCCTGGCTGATAATTAGTCTTTCCCTAGTCATCAACTCATTGAGTTCAGATTAAAAGAGACTGTCAATAGCCGTTTTTATTCTGGGCAATAAGCCACCAATTTGCCACCTTTTTGGTGGCTCGCTCCGCGGATTTAGACAGGAGGCGGCAAATTGGTGGTCTGTTTTGTTCCACCAATTTTGCGCCTCGGAGGGTAACGTTACACTTATTTGCGCCTCCGATGCAGTCTAAAACCGAGGCGGCAATGTGGTGGCATATCCTGAGGTGGGCGGAGGTATCGATGACGTGCGCTGCTGCGCACCCACAGCCTGGGAGTTTTAAAACCAGTGAACAGCTGAACAGCAGTCAGTTCGTCACTTCATCCACAAAGATGAGCAACTGGAAAGCAGCTGAGATCCGGGAGATGCATGCTAGCGTCTCCTCGCTCTCTGTAGCTGTCTTGGTTGTCCGCTTGTTGTTGTAGCGGCAAGCTAATAGCGGTCGCTACTTTCAAATTAAAAGCCCCCCGCTAAGAACCCAGTTCTAAACTCCGATGGGGTGCAATGTAAAGCTCTTATTTTGAAGACAAATTCGACCTGCTCTTTTTCATGCCCAACTTCGTGCTTCACGTCACGTCACATGTTTACGCCTACCCCAGAGGTGGAAATGTGGTGGCTTATTTGAAAAGGTGGAATATTACACCTCCGTTTTAGATAGAAAAGGTGGCACATTGCAGCCTTTACCTTGCTGCAAATGTGCCACCTTTTCTATCTAAAAGGGGCTATTAATAGACCTTTGTAAAACCTTCATCTTTATAGTGTCATACCTTATATTGATTCTGAGGTACTGTATATGTCGCTGCTGCTGCCATATGGCATATAAAAACAATATCTTGATGTCAGGCACATACCCTGCTTTTGTTACCTCAAGGCTGGATTACTGTAATTCCCTTTTATCAGGTTTGGCCAATAAGTCTCTTAAGACTCTCCAGTTGATCCAGAATGCTGCTGTACGTGTACTGACAAGAACTCATATTAGAGAACATATTTCTCAGATATTAGCCTCTCTGCACTGGCTTCCTGTAAAATCCAGAATTTAATTTAAAATCCTTTTCCTCACATTCAAAGCCCTGAGAGGCCAGGCACCTGCATATTTTAAAGACATAACAGCCTATCATATAACCCCACTCGAACCATCTTCCAGTGTCGGTTTGGGAAGCAGACACCCTCTCTACGTTTAAAACTCTACTTTTTGATAAAGCCTATAGTAAGGGCCTGCTCAGGCTCTTAGCTATGCTGTGCAATGGCCACTGCTACCGGTGGAGTGTTTGTGTAGGTCGGTAACCTTGTAACCCTTTTTTCTTGTCTTTCTCTGAGGTTACTAGACAAGGGTGATTGCAGTAGCAGTCAGATCTGGAGAACCTGGTCTCAGTGCTCTAGGGAATATAAATATCTGGCCTTTTACTGGGTTGGGCTCTCTTGTTTTTCTCCCATCACCTGCACCTTTTCTTGTTTTTTTAAACTGTTGTTTTGCTCCACCAACACCTACACCACACCCCCTCTCCACACATCCACATTAACAACACTGATTCCACTGACATACACACCTTAATTAACTGTTATTGTTTAATTTCTTATGTTAATTACAATAAATTACTCATGTTCATTTTGCACTCCGCATTCTCTCCCATTTTTTGTCATGGCCTAGAGTCAGGATAGAGCTGCTTAGGTTTAGACATATGGAATTCTCCATGACGCACTGAGCTCCTCTCTTTCTCAATATCTGTATACTTTCATGTTTCATTAATGCATGTTACTGACTTGGCCTCTTCCCTGGAGTCTCTGTGCTCTGTCATCCCACAGGTTACCATGGATGGTGGTTGGCCCTGCTTGACTTCTATTTCTACGACCACTACTACTACTACTACTATAATTCTTCTTCTTCTTCTTCTTCTTCTTATCATTATTATTATCATTATCATTATGATACTTTCAGTATTATTAAATATATAACAACAATAATAACAATAAGCAAAGCTGCTATTACGCTGTTATTTCTCTGAAATACCAATATCAACGGTAACTCACGACGTGACTGCATTTCAGTTATCCTTCTCATACTTGTCTGATTGAAGAGATACTCTACTTCAGTCAACACGACAGTCTTCACAGGCCGAGCAACAGCTCGCATTGCACTCATGCGAAAGCTTCAGATCTACTCTCTTTTCTCTGCAACTATAGCATGGTGAGCTCTGTGTGCTGACAACATTCAGCTTAAGTAGCTTCAATGCTACTAACGTGCTGCCACGTTTGGGGTGGGGGGTCGTCTAGATAAACAGAAATACTAGGCCTGCTATTTAACTATACAGGATAATGAAAGATGAATAACTTCAGGTTGTACCAGTCAGAGAGAAAAATAACATACTTTGTTTTAAGTTAACTTTTGCAAAGTAGCTACTAACAGGTAGCCAGCACCACCAACACTCCCATGTGTATGGAGCTGCAGGTTGATAGGCAGTGCACCAAACCACTTTGAGTCATATGTACAGAGAACCGATCTTTAAAACCTTTAAAACCCATAGTTTTGCATCTTTAATTAGCACAAGAAACATAAACATACACAGTTATATGCAGCGGTGCCGCCAGGGATTTTGGGCCCCATGAAAAGAAATCTAATTGGGCCCTTGTATAGGCCAGTGAAAAAATGTGATGCTGTTTTATATAAAACTATGCATTTTTTTAAAGATATTTTTGACTATCATTCCCATATTTGTGAAAAGAACAACATGACAGTTACTTGGTTACTGCTCACTGTCTCGCTTGTAGTCCCGCATGCAGGTCTAATTTATCTCCACAACTGTAGACTCACAGGTGGTGGCATTGGATTTGGGGTGAAAAAATACATATATGAGGCTGTATGGTCGTTGCGATTTAATCTTCTGATTTCCAGAAAATATAAACATTTCTCTGATTGTATTGAGAGTTGTATTGAGTCACACAGTCTGCATGCACCAGAGATTTTCTCCTCTGTTCCTACTGCAAAGCAGTGAGAGTCCCAAACTACTGACCAAATATTCTATTTTAGTGATAGCTGAATTTGAACTATATTATATATACACATACATATGCTTGTTTTATTTCAGAACTGTTTTTAAAACATGAAAATCATTCTGAAATAAATATGGATTATAGGCTATTTTTATTTTATAGGGGGCTGACAGACAGCTGCTGCTGCTGCTGATGATGATGATGATGATGATGCACTTGACGTATCTGTTCGGAGGAAGAATCATGCTTAATTTAAGTATTTATCATTCCCAAGGTATAAGACAAAGCTAAACCTCTTAACCTGCTATAACATATAGACCTTGATTATGAGACACCCCCCTTTTTCTCTTTTTGAAACTTTTTTTAAAGACTAAATCTTATTTTTATAAAGAAAATAATTTAATCTGACTAGAATGCACCAGTAATAGTAACACACTGAAAAAAAAAACCAAGGTAACGTGATATCTTTAAATGTTTTTAATGTTGTTTGAATTGGCCAGATATAAACTGCAGCCTAATGGTAGGTCTATTTTCTAGCATAATTGAACCATCCAAATGTGAAAAACAGAACAACATGTTTATTTTAATAACAATCTGCCTCATTGATCACCATGATCTTAAAGTTGGAGTTATTCTCCACCTCAGTTCTTGGCTTCCCTGGCCTACTTTTAACCCTCTGCAAATGATGGTGGATCATCTGGCATGAACATTACCGTCTTCTAAAGGCCGTCACGGGCTCAGTTTTTAAGATTTTTAAGCCATACGCATCATAGAAATCTTGAAACTGAAATGAATCCGCTGATACCAAACATGTCATGCTAGCTTACTGGGAAAGGAGCTAAACATCGCTCCAAATTTGACCTGTTTTTACCGCGAGGTCCGCGACCTCTATGTGAAATGATTACTTGTAATAATAACTTTCAGTCAGCACTTAATGAGGAATGAGATGAGGATGAGATGAGGATGAGATGTGGATGAGGAAGCTGCTGCTGCTGAAACTGAGCTAGCTTCATGCTGTCTGACTGCCTTCAATCTTTACAACTGCTGACATTAGTTTTAACTGTTCTTAAACTGTGTTAGCTGTGAACTGTGCTCACCTTTCTTTTGAAAGAAATTTGTGAGGAGTCGTCTTCCCTCTCCTTGATTTCTTTCCCTTCCTGCCTTTTCCTTTTGTTTAAGGCTCCCTGATTTTGCTTTCTTGGGAAAGACATGTCTTCATGAACAGCAGCCATTCCGCTCGTTAAGCTGTTTGGAGACGCATCTAAGTTCTCGCACCTGCAGCTGCAGGTGTGGACTGAACCATTATGTATTGTGAGGGGTGAGAGGGGCCTCAGACAGCCTCCATTATTTATTTTTTTTATAAAGAGTAAAGTCTGTCATCCAATTTATTCTACCAATTTTAAGTTAATTATGACACTAATTACTTAGAAATAAAAATAAAATAAAACAGAAACAAAATTTTAATTTCAGGCCTTTCGAGGGCCCCCTCCCCCATTGGGGCCCTGGGTAATCACTCAGTACCACTTTTCCCTCCAGTTCGTCGCCCCTGGTTATATGCTTAGTAGACAAATAAAGATGTAATAAGCCATAATTTGTACCAAATAATGCAAAAACTAGAATCACGATCGTCTCTATAAGATAGTGAACAAAGACAGTTATAAACCAAGTACACTAATAACACATAAAATCCATAATTTGTATTAGGCAAAACCTAAAAATATAATCTTTATTAGAAAATAAAAAACAGTGTTATATCCTAACTAACAAGCTGAATTTTATATCAAATTAGACAAAAACTAGAAATAATATAGATATTTATATCATTTTAAACCATACACCTAAATACCTAAATCACACTGTAATGTAATTTTTTTACAGGCTGTAATTTGACAAATGCAGTGCCATATTAATAATGGTCAGTCAAAGAACAGAGCTCAGAGGACAATGCATTTATTTGGGCTTTATTCAATATAGTTTCAATTTATTACAGGGTAATTTGTTTTTAATTACAACCATGTTAGACCCCTTCTTAGACATTCTTAGAGGTTAATTAGTGATACATTAAAAGAAAATTGTACTCTAAAGTAAAGCAGGGAACATCTTACTTCCTACCTGTTAGGCCCTTATTACTTTCTAGAGGTGGATTAGCTACACATCAACACAGTGTTATAGTAAGGGTATAACACAGTTTAGTTAATTTTCGAAAAAATAACATCTTTCTAGGTTTTGCCTAATTTGATACAAATTATAGATTTTATGTGTTATTCGTGTTTACTATCTAATAAAGACCAAAGCATTTCCTGTTTTTGCCTTATTTGGTAGAAATTAGGGCTTATTACGTCTTTATTAGTTTACTTAGCATATAACGGTGTATGTTTACTGTCTAGTAAAGACCATATTATTTCTCGTTTTTGCCCAGTTTAATACAAAATATGGATTATTCACTTTTATTAGTGTACTTAGCTTTCAGCTGTCTTTGTTCACTATCAAATATAGACCATATTATTTCTACAAAAAGAACAGCTTATAACACCTTATTAGTGTACGCTAAAATAAAGTGCGACGGAAGCACTAAATATGAAAACAAGTATAGAAGAGCAGGAAATAAACAAAGTGGAAACATATGGGATTACAGGGGAATTTTATAAACATAATAAGGAAGAGCTCTCCCTGACTCTGGTTTGGGTTTATAACTATCCTCTGTGTAAAGTAAACCCACCTTAATGTCATGTTTTGGGATTTCAGTTATGTGAATTCCTGTTTTATGCTGAAATTATATACTCACGTGTTATGTTTCACTTTCCATTACGTCTCCTTGTCTGTTTTCCTGCCCTTTGTCTGTGTACTGTACAACTATGTCTCATTAGTAAATCACTTCCTGTGTATTTAAGCCTGTGTTTTCCCCTCACTCTTCGTTGGTTCGCCTGTTTTGTTCCTGTGTCTCCTGTGTTTCTCAACTGTTTCCTGGCCCCGTCTTCCCATTGTGTTTTACCTTTGTTTGTGAGCTGTGTCCTCGTGTTATACTGGTTTGCACTGAGTTATTTTTTTTGCTCAGCCTTTAAAGTTGGTGGACCAGTTCTTGCCAAATGTGACATTATGGGCAGAGGCCATAATCTATCATTCATGAGGAAGGGAAAGACCCCACTAAATGTTAAGGATATAAGCAGATAAGTCTTCCATGTAATGACCAAAATATAATATAAGCAAAAAAGAAACCTCCGGCATCTATGATACTCAGTCTAGATGTGCAACACAGTAGAGTGATGGCCTGTGGAGTGGGCGGGATATGAGGCAGATCCATGCAGGCACATTTTCAAATTCATTTGGGATTTATAAAAGTTATAGAACTATGGAAAATCCACATGAAATGTCAACAGTGTGAAATTGCATACTGTTGACATTTCATGTGGATTTCCAAATGAATTTGGAAATGTGTGTGCATGGATCTGAGTCATATAGTGCCCTGTCCATACCCACATTCAACCATATATGGTCAATCCATAGCACCTATTGAATGGTAATGGATAAAAATGAGCCTGCTGGTCGATGGTTCTTGACAGTGAATCACAGCCACCGCAGAGAGGATAATGATGAGGAAAATCAATGTTTCTGGCATAGAAAATGAGGTGTTTGTGGATGAGGTGGAAGTGCTTTTGAATTTTTTTTTTTAATCAGCCAGTCTGTTTCACATCTGCCAAAGTGATCACAAGAATCAGTGGTATCTCCCACCCTGGTTTATCATTTGAAAATGAGTTTGAAAAAAGTTTGATATGTGAACACTATTGATTATATTACATATAAGTTTTGTCACAGTGGCCGGCATTATGATTATGACTCACAATTAGGATATGGAATGTAACCACTGTGTGACTGTGTGACCTCATTTTATGTGGCAGAAAACTTCATTTTATTTATCATTCTATCAGTTGTGGCCATGACTCATTTAAAAAAAACTACTGCTCAGCAGGCTAATTTCTATGCATGACTGTAGAATGAGGCTGATCCCTGTGTGCACATTTACAAGTTTATTTGGAAAGTACGCACACAGGTGTACACCAGGTTTTTTAATAAACATATTTTTTGCCATACGTTTATTCCGT
The DNA here is from genome assembly GCA_039737535.1 of Lagodon rhomboides. NCBI lineage: Eukaryota > Metazoa > Chordata > Actinopteri > Spariformes > Sparidae > Lagodon > Lagodon rhomboides. Next base: position 33,260,660 of record CM077787.1, on the reverse strand, counting down.
CATTTGTATATTGTTTTAAGTTTTATAATGAGACCCCTGGTTAGGGTAAGAATAACTTTTCATTTTCAGCATATAGGCTGCTAGCTCAAAGGTTGTTGTTTCAAGAGCAATGAGGATTCCAAAACAGTAATGTGCAGATAGCAGAAGGACAAGGGAATGCGCCTGCAATAGGCATTCAGTGGCAGTCTGCACCTGGTAAGTCAGACTTATCCTGCAGTACCTGTTCATACTCTTCTCTTCTCAGCACCAGGACAAACAGGTGTAAGCCGCATGACTGGATCTTCCTCACCACCTGTCAGGTAATTATACATATACACAAATGATTCTGTTAACACACCTTATTTAATTTTAATCACTAATGCTCTTTAGGCCCTGCTACTTTAATATGTAGGTCCATCCCAAATTACAAGAACTCAGGCTTTTAAGATAACATTCAGGACAAAACCTCTCGATCAGTTCACTCTGTTTACATTTAATTAAACTATAAATGAAAGTGGTGATGAAGAAATGACTAGTGGTGCTTAAAGAAGCTGAGAGGTCACACGGTTTCTGTCTCTGTCATCATCCAGATAACCACATATAACATTTGCATTGACCTTTTGAGCCCTCTGAACGTCTTAACAACAGAAGAAAGGAGGAGACAGAGTATGGGGTTACACTGAGAGTGATGTGGTATTTTTGAGCACAGAAAAAGATTTTTCCCCAAGGCACACAAATTATATTTCGTGAGTAATTATTCACACACAAAAAATTATTCCATTTGAGCAACCAAATAATGTGTTCTGTGCAAAGTAAATGTATCTGCATGTTTTCTTTCATCAACATGATCTCTCTAGTATTTACTAGGTAATTGATTTTGTGCTGGCCTGCTTATCTTAAAAAAGGCCAGTATGTCACAAAATGCCCAAATTCTAGCCATTCACAAAATTAGAGTGATACGAGAAATACGGAAAATTCCAATTTTAGTGACTTGTGAGCATTCACAATCATCATCATCAAGATGACTGACAGGAAAGAGAAACTTGGATGTTACTGAATGCTTTTTATAAACAGGAAACTTCTATTTAGATACGACTAATGAAACATGGACGCAACATGCCCATGGGATGGTGTGCCCTACCATCATCAGGTCAACCTCAACACTTCAGGGAAACTGAGCCTTTTACCACCACCAGACTGTCTGTAAAGGAGGCCATTCCAGTACATAATGCTCAGAAATTAAGCTTTGACTAACCGCTACTTTTCTAGCCCCAAAGTAGCCCACAAAATATAGCCACACACACAAGATCTACAGATTAATATGTGCCGTAAAAGACTGTGGAAACTGGAATGTGTGTGTGACCAGCACGCAATCTCCTTTTATGAGGGTGGTTGTTGCTCAGGGGTAGAGCCAGCGTCTTGTTATCAGAAGGTCGCTGGTTCGATTCCCCTGATCTGCATGTCGAAGTGTCCTTGGACAAGATACTGAACCCCAGCTGCTCCTGATATGCTGGACTATGAATGTATGTATGAATTACTGTAAATTGCTTTGGACAAAAGTGTCTGCTAAATGCACTAAATGTAAATGTAAAAGTAAGGGAAAGGGAAGGGTAAAGGGAAGCACTGGAATTATTCAATGACACATTAAAGAGGCTAAGAAGCGTAAGAAAAAAAAAGGACCTGAACAGTAATTACCCGGACATTGAGATTAGCTGTTGTTCTGTCAGGCCAGATGTGAATATACACAGTGAATTTCATAGAAATGGCTCCAGTAGTGTGATATCTTACTCAGATAGGTGGATTGGAATTCTGGATAACACTCACCCTGTGTAAGTCCATGTTATACACATATTTCTCATTGATTTCCAGTACTCTGTCTCCCTGTCTGAGGCCGCTGTATTCTGCAGGACTGCATGGATCCACATCTCTTATCTCTAAACCCCAGCTGCTCTGGTCCATCCGCAGGTAGAAGCCAAAGCTCTGTCCCTCCAAACACTTCAACTGGTACAGTCTGGGCACCAGGCTCTGATCAGGTTCTGCACACATGATTAAGTAAAAATCATGTGTGGGGACACAAGGAAATTATTTTAGAAGAGGCGTTTTGAAAGTTTGTGCATGTAAAGGGAAGGGTATCAAACCTCACCAGGATCATCGCTGATGACCAGAGCTGGATTATCAATCCCTTCCTTTGGATTGAAAGTGAAACTGATGTAAGAAGAAATAGAAAATGGTCAATATGAGTGTGGCACAGCAGTACCTAACATAAAACTCATTTAAAAAGTAGTGCATAAAATGTTTTTTGAAAACTTTTTTAAAGACCCAATCAGTGTTTTGGAACAACAGACAACCAATTGTTAACATTCATTTCATTGTATCATCTTCCAGAAACTTGAACAATGTTTCTGAGTAATAAATATGAATCAGTTTGATATATTCATGACTATCACAACATAATGATTCCCACTGATGGTATTGGCCTTCATTCTGATCTACACACCTGTGAAGTTTCGTGACTGCATCTTGTATGGTTATGGCGCTACCAAGCTGACAAAATCTGTCTACCAACAGACACACATATAAAGCCCTGACAAAGTACTCAAAGCTGCTTCTGTGGCAGATCCTGCTACAATCGGTGTCACAGGGACCACATGTTGTCAGACTCACAAGGGCGAAAATATAAATATAAATACTTGTCAACAGATAAGGAGTCCTGCATATCTGAGGTCACAGTTCAACTTTTATCTGCTTCAGAGTTATCAAAGTTCAGTACATCATGGCAATGAATATAACACACTGTCAACAGTTTTCATAGGGACTATGTCTTTGGTAGAGAGTTGTTCCAATGGAATCTGTTGAAAGTGTTTGAACAAGGGACAATCTCACAATGGGATCAATGTTGTGTACTAATTCATCTTTACTGATAATATGTTGGCTCCATGGTAATGTGTATATTTGTTAACATTGAAACTTTTGCAATAAACAGAAATTCTTATGAAGCGGCCCCCTTGGTAACTCTGATGACCCAATGGGGATTGCGGACCCCTGTTGAAAAGCTAGGTTTTAGATGAAAGTGAGAAAATAGATATTTATTTATTAATTTTTATCATTTGTTCGAACAAACATGTCGTGTATAAGGCTGAACTCACCGTGGAAATTCCATTGCATCCTGGCAGCCTGTGGGAGTAACAGTGACACAATGAAATATTTGTTCCTTCTTGCAGCCACAGACAGTAGTATTGTTCTGCCACCATCACGCGTATTATGGTAAGCTCAAAAAGGGGTTATAACCATGCCTTTATTCAATAAATGATGGTAATAATAATAATAATAATAATAAGAAGAAGAAGAAGAAGAAGAAGAAGAAGAAGAAGAAGAAGAAGAAGAAGAAGAAGAAGAAGAAGAAGAAGAATGAGGACTGTCATCTGACCAAAAGTAAAGATCCTGTTATTACATCAGCACCTCGTCTCATTGTCGACGAACTGGGTGCTGCTTCTGGCAGTTCCCAGTGTCAGCAGCCCAAAGTCACACCATTAGTTCATTCACCATTTACTCAGAGACTGACAATTATGGAAAGACCCCGTGTAAAGAAAATATACCATTTTGTGTAGGGTTCCACAAGGGCTGAATTCAGAAGACAGTGGAGGTTTTTCCTTTTTTAAGAATCAATCACAAAACAAACCACAAAACTGGCTTATTAAATATTAAGTGCCAGGATCGCTCTCTCTCTCATGACATATACAGAATACTCTCTTATTTCAGGTTTAAAAGAAGCACACTTGAATTTACTTCTTTTTTGTAACATTATGGTGCTGATGCTAATCTATAAACTGTAATCATTGTGAGAAACGGGTATATGTGCACGAGATTCATTTCCAGTCCCACAATTATTCATAAATGGATGTAGAAACACCCTTAATCATCCGTATGTATTGTACATTGATGCTTGTGTCCACACCACCGCCAATTAGACCTGTCAATGAAAAGAGCAGTAAGGCCAGAAGACCAGTTCTTTGAGTGGTCCAGTGCTGGAACTTCAACACTTCTCACAACTTTCTGGTACTCTTTTCTGCCCTCTTTGCTCCATGCAAGTGAGGCGGAAACTCTGCGAGGCGCACCAAAGTGCTGCCCGTCTCCTTTCAGTGCCCATTTTAATCAAATGGGCTGATGGCACCAACACTTATTCACATTCCTGCTGGAATTTAGTAATATTCTTCTTCTTCTTCAGTACGTTTTTTGTCACCCGGCTTATCCTCCAACAAAGTTTGTGCTACAGAAACCATTTAACTATCAAAATGTTCAGCTTATTCAGGACATCTCTGCTTCTGCTTTTCTGCTTTTTCTGCAAAATATCACCTATTCATTCTTGTGGGTGTTTTTTAAGTTAAAGCCCCAATGTTAATTTTTCTTGTTAGCTTGAATGCTGTAAGTATAATGAGTGTGTATTGCATGAGCTAGAGTGTGTGACATCATCGCTAGAGTGGAGAGCAGCTGGAAAAACTTGAGATAACTTCTCTTCATCTTGATTTAGATCCCACAGCTTTTACTTCACATAGACATATAAATGGAAATGTTGGAAATCTTGTTGGCTTTCAGCTGATGTTCTTATTTCAGATGCAGGACTTAAACTTTTGGCTTTAACCCTCTAACCCTAAGCCCTCTAGAGCAACAAGCACTCCAGCAACTCCCCCATAAGCCACAATGTTAATTTTGAACCTATATTTCAGGAGGAGAGCAGACAGTACCAGTTTTGTCTCTCACTCTAGCGCCCTCATTTTTCACTCTAAATAAAAAATAAAATTAAAGCTGCAAGCAGCGATGAACGGGCCCTCGCAATCCACGCGTGTACTGCCGTCACGATGTGCAGCAATTGTGGCCTGCTGCGTGCTGAATGCATGGGGGTCATTCCATGAAATCGGTGCCTTTTCAACTTTGAAAAGTTAAAATTTAAATTTTATTTAATTGCTATTTTTTCAGTAGCCAGGAATTAAACGCAGTTTAAAATTACAAGAAATTATTTTGTGCCATCTCAGGCTATGGAATTTCATATTTTATAACTGTTTTTCTCCTTAATGTTTTCATAATTTTGTCAACCCTGTTACTGACAAAAGCATTACAATATACTATATTTCTAATTAGAAATATGTAATAGATGGTACATATATGAGCAGTACTTTTGTCCCTGTTTTCATTGAGATTATTTTTAGATGTGGATTTTTTTCTCCCATTTGACATTTTTCATTCAGATGATCAAATGCACCCTAATTTTGCATGGCGATCACATGTCAATTAAGAGAAAAAAATTTTTTAGAAGAGAAATGTTGAAAAAATGGCTCAGTCCAAAATATAATATAGTTTAAATTATACTGGAAAGAGTTGAAAGTCCATTTGAATTGTATTTGTTTTTTTTTTTACATTTTTATCAAATGAATGACAACAACAGGGTTGACGTTATGGTAACAGGGCTGACAAGAGCAATAGATGACAGGACACCCATTCTACTGCCTACACTGCACATCTTTGTCTACACACCACTAGGAAGTTTTACCTCCCAAGTTACGTAATATAATTTTGTACTTGATTGGCATTGTTGTATTAGTGAAGCACATTGCATTTCTAAGAGGTCTAATGTTTTTTGTCATTGCAGTTCCATGCATGCATTATTGACAAAGTTTTTCCGAAGGATTTTTTTATTGAGACCGATCATTTTCATAATGGTCCATAACATATGAAAACCAACTGAGTAATGTTATAAGTGATAGCAATTTAAGACAGTTGAACAGTATTTCATTCAACATAGTAGCCAATAGTAAAAAGCAGGACCATACAAACTTATCAAATATCAAAAGCCTCATTTTCACATTGAAAGAGGTACTTGCAACTGTAAAAGTACAATCACACAACACTAATGTTAAAACTATGTAAATGAGGCAATGAGTTCAGCAGAATTACTGTCAGACAGTAAAACTAGGGTGAGCACTATTCTGTGTCATCCCTGCTACTCACATGTCAAGTCCTGTTACTGGAAAGGTAACAGGGTTGATCATTTCAAGCTAATTTGCCCATTGCTAGCTAAAACAAATGTTAGCTAAAGCACATGCTATGTACTTTGAAAGGAAATTACATGTAGATATTGATTATATTATGAGAAATAAATAATTGTTTGGATTTATATGTTAAAAAATGGTAACAGGGTTGATGTTGTATGCTTGTCCCCCCAGTTCAACCTTGAAAAAACATCAAAAATAGCACATCAGAGATAAGCAAATCTTAATTGTCACTGAGCTGTTAGCATCCTGGTTCAGAGATGATGCAACCTCCTGTAAATCATGTCAAATCTGGAATGTACCATTATTTTGATAGGGTTTTTGGTTAGGGTAACAGGGTTGATGTAAAATTAGGGGACACCGATAAATTGGTAAATATTTATTACAACATTGTAACATTTAACATTTTGCCAACATTTTACAAATTGAAAGTCCAGCTGACGTACAACAACAACAACAGTGAGGGACAGGCCAAAAACCTCACCCTCATCAGCTTAAAAATAATTTTTATTATTTAAAATAATATTTAATTGATTTTAATTTGATGTTTTATTGAGGAGAGAAGACATGGTAATGTTATATTTTCAAATTACATCTTTGTTTGTTGTTACTGTAATTTTATGTCTGATAATTTCTTGGGGACACAAAAGGCACCGATTTCATGGAATGATCCATGGGCTGTTTTAATCATGGGCTGCTACAGGCGAGATGAAAGTAGATACCCAGAAGTTAGAAACAGTTCCTGCAATGTACATGTAAACCAAAGTAGAAAAATAGCATTTCCTGCGAAAATACAGTGTGAATGCTAACAGCTGAAGTGATTTTGGAAATCTGCTGAATGTACTGCCGGAAATGCATAAAACTGTGAGAATGAATGGTGAAGAATCTGCAGAAAAAAAGCTGAATTTTTCAAAAGCTGAAAAGGCAGAAAGGCTGAAAAGTAGTAGGTCGAATGTGCTTAAAAGGGTGAACATTTTGAGAGCTGAACAGTTTCTCTAGCTGATCATAAAGCTGAATTTATGAAAAAGCTGAAAAGGCAGAAACGCTGAAAAGTAAGAGGGCTAAAAGAGCTTAAAAAGGTGAACAGTTTCTCTGGCTGCACATATGCTGGAGCAGTAGCAGAACCAAAGTTGAAAATGAATGAATGAATGAATGAATGGGAAAGCGCCTCCCAAACTCCTGCAAGTTTTGAAAAAGTGTACTGGTTATCGCCAAAATATTCATTCAGTGAGTAACAGGAGACATTGCTGAAATCTGTGATGTCTTTTTTTATATCTGTAGAGTGAAAAATCGGGGCACCAGAGCGAGAGACAGAACAGGTACCATCTGCTCTCCTCCAGAAATTTAGGCTCGGAATTAACAGCTGAAAGCCACATTTCTATTTCTATGTTTATTATCTATGTGAAGTAAAAGATGTGGGATCCAAATCAAGCTAAAGATACATTTTTCTCCAGTTTTTCCATGGAATTATATTTGTGCCAGTATCCTGAGCGAGCAATGATATATTCTGAGCACACAACGAGAGATTCTGAGCACAGAAAAATACATTTTGCAAGCACATCAATTATATTTCAAAAAGAAGTTACACTTGAGCAAACAAAAATATATTCTGTGCTCCATATATGTGTTTGCATGTTAGTTTTACTCATGATGTTCTCTCACAAACTCTTTCCACGGTGCACAAACAGACCGCTGCGCTCGCTCGCTCCCCCCATCCCTCTCTCGCTCAACCTCTATCGCCCTGCGTGCTCGGGTTTGTTCTCTCCGTGCGCTCAGCTTGGCACACACGTTACAAATGTGCCACAAAACCAACCAATCACAGAGCTGGCGAAAGTACATCCTGATTGGCTGTTTGCCAATCCAATTGGCTCCAATTAGATCGCTAGTTACATTAACCTGGAAAAAACAAAGGAGATGGAGGAGTTCGGTAAAGTTGGAAATATATTCACAGATTCGAACTTCACGGATCAATAACTCATAAGCGAAACATTATTGAAACACAAACGACGACTCTTAACTACCATAGTAAGGTAGACAACGAGCTACAACCGTATTTTCATCAAAACGAGCGGTCCTCCGGGCTGGACAAATAACATTGGTCTCTATGGGCAGCCGTCTGTGAGACGAGGGCGCAGGGACCATCTACAAAGTGCAATACCGAAAAGAGATACTACAAAAAATATGCAATAACTTTTATTACACTATTATTCAGTGTAGTGTCACCAAAATCACTCTACACATCAGTGGTCTCCTGCTGGTTATTCTACAACTGTTAGTTTGGAAAAATGTGCTTTGCCATAATTTTGAGGGATTTCTATTTGGAATAATATTCAATAACTTCACTAATATTCACTGTAGTGTCACCAAAATCACCCCACACATCAGGGGTCTCCTGTTGGTTATACTACAACTGTTAGTTTGGACAAATGTGGTTTAGCATAATTTGGGGGATTTTCATTGGGAATAATATTCAATAACTTGACTCTTATTCAGTGTAGTGACCCCAAAATCACTCCACACATCAATGTTCTCCTGCTGGTTATACTACAACTGTTTGTTTGGAAAAATGTGCTTTGCCATAATTTGGGGGAATTTCTATTAGGAAAATGTTTGAATAACTTCAATATTATACTGGTGGTTGAACTAAATTTGGGCACACCACACTCTATAAGAGTGAAGTTATTGGACAAGTGTTATGGTGTGGGCACAGTGCCAAATACTTAATTAGAGTGCCACCAGAGCACCACCTAGTGGCGGATTGGTAACCCCTTCGTCAACTATCCTCAGGAGGGCATTGGCAATAATCGTACTAAGTTCTGTGTTAAAGGGATAGTTCGGGGTTTTGAAGTGGGGTCATATAAAGTACATATCTATAGTTTTCTCAACCGTAGAACCTCCGTATCCCTACACATTAGCGCAACTGGGCATCGCACTGTATTTCGCCACTCGCAGAGCACCTGTTTTGGGTCTCCGTATCCCTACGCATCCTAGGGATACAGAGGTTCTACGGTTGAGAAAATGTAGTGCCAAAAGAACGGGCGGTCTGACGGCGATGTAAAGCGGTGTGAATATTCTCTATACAACGTACACTTGAACTGATATAGATTTTTTTAGGTGGGCCTTGTTTTAAGTAGTTAAAATTTACTTTGCATCTGGTCTCAGTTCACTGCAGTACAAAGCTGAGCGTCTGGGCTGGAGCGGCTCTCTGCTTCTCCAAACTGAGGCTGCGCTGATTGGCAATTATGTTAGGGAACAGACTGATTTCTTGAATTTGCAAAAAAAAAATTGGAGGCGGAAATGGGCATGGCCTATATCACGAGTTTCAGCACAATTCAGGGAACGCGTGGATATAAGGTTTTTGAATGATGACCTAGATGTCGTTTCTGGCAGGTTTCCCTCCTGCTGTGAACTGTGCTGCGACAGACAACCTGGTTCGAGTTGTTTGTCAGTGGTCGGGAGGATTGAATGCAGATGCCTGCTCATCAACAGCTGCGCTGGCGATTTCAGTCCATCAACCGGGGTGTTTCTATATTACAATAGACTCAGGTAGGGGTTGGTCCGCTGTGCGTGCACTTTGTCCATGAGGGCTTTGGCTGTTTGAACAGTCCTTCAGCTAACCCATTGCTCTGTGGGTACAGTGGGCTACTTGTGATGTGCTCAAAGTCCCATGCACGAGCAAAGTCTTTGAACTCCTGTGGGCTATAACAGGGTCCATTGTCACTGATAAGTGTCTGTGGTGCTCCAAACCTAACAAACATGGCCTTGAGTTTTTTGATGACTGTGTTGAATGTGAGGCTAGTGATTTTTTCCACCTCAAAGTGTCTGCTGTAGTAGTCGACAGCAACGATGTAGTCGGTGTTGTTCCACATGAACAGATCTGTGGTGATCACTTGCCAAGGTCGCTCTGGAGTTGCGTTGCTCGAGGCAGATGTTGCAGGATTCTACCAACACCTCTATTTGTTTGCCCATTCCAGACCAGAAGAGTTCATCTCTTGCTCGTTGCTTACACTTTTCGATCCCTAAGTGTCCTGTGTGAATGCGTGAAAGCATTTCTGCTCTGAGTGAGTGGGGCAGGATGATTTTTTCCCCTTTTAGCAGGATTGATTCGTTGATACATTTGATTCTGATATCTCGTCCCTGTGATTCCAGTATGCTGAAACTGCAGGTGGACATTTCTTGTGCCACTCGGGCCACCCTGAGGTGATGACCCGCCTCAACATTGAGAGCTGCTCATCTTGCACTGTGGTGGCACTGATCTCTGCCATTTTGTTGTCACTTACTGGTGCATTTCTGACCATTTGACGGTCCATACCTTCACTCAGTGAGCTCTCACTGCACTCAATGGGCTTTCTGGAAAGTGTATCTGCAACTGGTATTTGTTTTCCAGGCTTATGTGTAATGGTGATGTCATACCGCTGTAGTTGCAGTATCATTCGTTGCAGTCGCGGGGGAGCCGCTGCCAGAGGCTTTCACATTATTGACTCCAGCGGTTTGTGATCTGACTCGACAACCACCTGTCGACCGTAGAGGTACTGATGAAACCGTTTACATCCAAACAGCACTGCATACAGCTCCTTTTCTATCTGAGCATAGTTTTCTTCAGTCTCAGTCAGTGCTTTGGATGCGTACGTGACTGGCTTCTCTCCTTTTGAGTAGCACGGCTCCTAATGCACATTTGGATGTGTCGACCTGCAGCTTAACATCCTTTGTGTGGTCAAAGTATGTGAGTACATGGCCAGGTTCCTGTGTCAACAGGTCTTTCACTTGTTGAAGAGCAATGTCGGGATTTGAGTCCCACACAAACTCTTTGTTCTCTTTTAACAGTTGTCTGAGGGAAGCAGTTGCCTCTGAGAGTCTGGGGGCAAACCTGGAGAGGTAGGTGATCATGCCCAGTATGGTCTCCAGCTCTGCCTTGCTGTGTGGGGGAGCCATTTCTCTGATGACCTTGACCTTGCTAGGGTCAGGCCGGATGCCTTCTTGTGTCAGCCTGTGACCAAAATAGCTCACCTCAGTCACACATATGATGCTCTTTTCCTCATTGAGCTTTATCCCTCTCTCTCTAGTCCTCTCCAACATGGCACGCAGGTTTGCATCGTGCTCCTCCTTGGTGCGGCCATATACAAGGATGTCGTCCACGATGGCTGCGGCGCCCTGAAGCCCTTCGTAAGCCTCATCCACCCTTCTCTGAAACTCATCCTGTGCAGAAATGATTCAAAAAGGGAGTCGCATGAACCTGTATCTGCTGAAGATGGTGTTGAAGGTGGTCAGCATGGATGATTCATGGCTTAGTTTGATTGCCCAGTAGCCGGATCTGGCATCTAGCACGCTGAAGTATTGTGCTCCAGCTAGTCTTGGTGTGATGTCATCGGGAGTGGGAAGAGGATAGTGTGGTCTCTATATGGCTTTGTTTAGGGGCGAGGGTCAAGACACACCCTAAGCCTTCCAGTTTTAGGGTTTTCCACTGCCACTAAAGCGTTTACCCCCTCAGTCGGCTCTGTCACTTTTCGGATAATGTCCATTTTCTCCATTTCATCTAGTTCATCCTTGAGCCTTCCGTGGAGAGCGTATGGGATGCGACGAGGCGGACACACTACTGGTGTAGCTGAAGGCTTGAGGTGAAGGAAACATTCTCCAGGAAATAGTCCAATACCCTTGAACACATCGGCAAACTCTATTGTGATGCTTGTGTGATTTGCTGGCTGTACTTCGACTGTGTGTACCAGTTTAACTATGTTTAGGTCTAGACATGCTCTCAGACCCAAGACAGGGGGAGCATTTTTAACATATAATATGTCAAAATCTAACATGGCTGTTTCATTTTTCTATCTGCTTGTTAGCTTGCAAGCTCCTTTAACTTTAAGCCTCTGTCCTCCATATCCTGAGATGTCACTGTCAGGTGGGCCTAGCATTACACCTCCAAACATTTCATGGAACGTGTCTACTGGTATCACATTAGCTTGGGCACCTGTGTCAGCTTTGAACATTAATTTGTGTCTCGCTTTGCCTATCTCTTCTTATGCAAACGCCTGTTCTCTGGCTGTGTTTGCATGTAATTTTGTGTCAATATACAGCTCAGGTGATGTCTGCTCCGTGCAGTCTGAGACAGCATGCACTTTTTTGGGCTTAAATTTTGCCTGCCTCTGTGGTGTTTGTGTCCTACAAACCTTAGCAAAATGGTTACATTTCTTGCATTTGTTACATTGGCGTCCTTTTGCTGGACCTCTGTGCAGCTGTGCTCTCGCCCACATGCACCACACTCTCTGCTCCTAGCGGCACTGTCACCGCCTATCCCGATGGTCGTTTTGCGTCCTTGCCGTTTTTGCTCCGTTTTGGTTGTCCTTCTGCTAACTGCATGCATGGACTGACTAGCCATATTGGCAGCAGGGCTAACCATTGTCTTTAATTGTTGCTGCGATAGCTCATGTGAACAAGCAATGTCAATAGCTTTCTCTAGCGTGAGGTCTGGACTGTGGCAAAGTAGCTTTTCACGCACTCTTGGTGAGTTTATGGCAAAGACAATACGGTCTCTAATCATCTCATCGCTATTGGGGTAATTGCAGTCTCTCACTAGCAGCCTTAAAGGTCCACTGTGTAGTGTTTCAAGTAATTTATTACCTGAAATCAACGTCTTCATTCATAAATAAGTCCTCATTGGTGTAAAATTATCACTGCCAACAATCTCCCTTATCCTTCTGAGGGAAGAATAACTTATCTGTAATTACATAGGACAGGCGAGCTCTATGGAGGCTTCCATGTCCTTCCGGTCTATAAAAAACGATGAACTGCAAAGAGGGACAAAAAGCACTACCTGGTACAGATAAGGCTAAAGGCGTTTTCACTCAGAGCCAGCGTGACCGTGGAACGGAGAAGGAGCTTAGCCAGACGCGCTCGTCAGTTGCAGTTTGAAGTTTGTTTGAAATGACGTGCCTCATCACCCGAAACAAAACTTGATGTTTGAAGACATGTTGTTGTCACAGCTTCTTGAATCTTGACACATCCCATGTGCCGTAGTTCCAACAGGTTGCAACACACATTTGAAAAAGTGAGGCGCTAGAGAGCAGTATTCGTTTGAATGCAAAGTAAAATTTAACCACTAGATGGGAGAAATAATTCCACAGTGTCCCTTTAACTCAGTTACAAACTGGTCAAAACTCTCATTTTCCCCTTGTGTCTTCTCGTGAAACTTATAAAGTGCAAAAATGGGGTTTGCTTTTGGCGTCACATAGGTTTCAAACCTGTCGTAGTACGTCTTCAGCAGTTTCCTTTCAGCTGTTGTAAGAGTCCATGTGTTAAATACGTCGCGGCCCTTCTCACCAATCCAAAGTAGCAAATAGCTGCACTTCTCCTCCTCTTCTTTAGCGTGTAGGGGACCAGAAAACATCAGCTCAACATGCTGATGAAACTTTCTCCAGGTATCAGGAAGGTTAGATGAATCCCAATCCATTCATGGCGTGGGGACATCTGTACTCTCCATCTTCCGTCGGCAGGTCAATGTGTACAGTTATTATCTGACACCATGTATTATTCTTGTGTTATTGACAGTTAATTGTCTAAATAAACAGAACAGTTTATGTTGGTCTCACTGGGGCGAACGTGTGCCTCCATCTATACTGTCTGTGTTACTACCCAACCACTTTGACGCATCTTGCTTACATCATCAAATTGCACAGTGGTTACAACAGACATGCTCAGAATACTACAGATACCACGGGCACTCCAGATAGTTTTAGCCACAGGCTTGTTAGTTGTTAGCATGCATGCCGCTGGTCACTGTTTACTTCTTGGGGCCAGAGCCTCTGACAGTGGCTAATCTGAGGATGCTGGCATCCAGCAGGGACAAACAGGGAACCCCGGCAGGCACACACAACTTTCCGAAGCGCGAGAAAGTGGTACACAATAATATAGCATCAATCAATCAGTCAAGAATCATTTTTATAGCGCTGTTTACAAAATTGCATTGTCACAGATTACTTCACAGATTACAAAGAAACCTACATTTTGCCCCACCACCAAATTTCCCATCCTCCTTTCACATCTACCACCACCACCCACATACTGGTAGGCTATCTGAACGAGAGAGCTGCATGACCATGAGCCACACTGCAGGGTGTCAGACAGAAATGAGCTGCGCATGCGTGCCAGACATGCCCAACTACCAATCACTTACCAGCATTTCTTTCCATGAAGAAATTGATGGTTTTAACATTAAAGCCAAACCAGAACAAACAAGAACTTCTTACTGTATGTCATGAACGTAACCTACAACACCACATGGATTAGCTCCCAACCCGACACATGCCAACTGCTGAGCCTCGGTTTTCTGTTGCCCGCTGTCGGTATTATCCAGCCAGCAAGTAGATGGCGCATCGGATTTGCACTTCGATACCCATAGAGCAGTGGGAACCAGGTAATACAGTTATGCAACTGATATACATCAAAAACTACTTTAAAACAATAAATTCTAAACTTTCCATTTTCATAGTCATACATAGCCATTACAGTCTAGACCTTTCTAACAATTAGATATAACATAACTAATAACTTGTAACTTGTATGCATGCAAAAAAATAATCCCTATGGCACTCAACACAGTAGCAGTTGGCGACCAATCAACATTTCTTACTGCCCCACCAATCAAGGCATTCTAGAACCGGGCCTGGAGTCATCTTTCACAACAACCTCCTTTCAACAACACATTAATAAAACCACCAGAACTGCCTTCTTCCACCTCAAAAACATAGCCCGTCTCCACCCATCACTCTCCTTCTCTGCTGCAAAAACCCAGAATTGATTATTGCAACAGCATCCTTTACGGCACACATTCCAAACTCTTAAATAAACTCCACAATGGATCCAATTCAAAATTCTCCTCCTCACTCACAAAGTCCTTCACAACCAGGCCCCCCAACTACCTCACCGACCAGCTCCACCGCCACACCCCATCCTGTAGCTTTTCATTCCTATGCAAACCTCCTCACTCCACCACACAGGACCACGCACCCAACCTGGGGTGACAGAGCCTTCTCAGTAGCTGCCCCCTGTATTCACTCGATTTCAAACACCAAAATCTCAAAAATTTCCAATTCAAGCAGATGAAGTTCAGAAAATCTTTTCAAAACTTATCTCGTCTTTCACGCTTCCAGATACAAACTCCATTCAATCTTTGAAATATTCCACAATTTGTCTACACTGTAAATAGTCCTTCAGTGGTGCTGTCTATATTTCTTTAATTTAATAAGTATATTTCTTCCAATAAATTAATTAGCTTTCTTTTTGTGTTTATTTAATTATTACATTGTTAAGTATGTATATTTTGGAAACTTAATGTTTTTAATCATAAAACTGATCATATGGAACTTCATAAGAAATTGCTTTTTCAGCATTTCATTTATGGGTTTATTCAATACAGGGAAATTGACAATGCACAACATTTAGTCAAACATTTTATTCATGTGATGCACGTTTCAGGTTTTCGTTTCTCTTTTAAAGTGTCGTTTATTGCTGTAGGTGAGCGATTTATCTCCGCCATTGACCGACAAATTTCGGTTTATTTTTCCAAGACCTCTGCTGTAAGAATCCAGGGTCGTGGTGGTGTGCCTGCACGAGCGGCGGAGGTCATACGCCCGCACGCACAGCTCACATTTGACTGGCTCAGTGGGACTGGCTCCAGAAAGGTTTCTTCAGCCGTAGCCTGAACAACGCCACTCGTGCCAGGCTCCGAATGATCTGAAACATCATTTAAATAAAGAGATAAACTCTGACTGCAACCCCAAAATAATCCTTATTTATTTAGGCTAAACAGCCAAAATGCTTCAAGCATTCAGGGATTTCCAGCACCTAAACCCTGTACAAAAAATATTAGTAGGCTATTAAGTGTTTACCATTATCCGGTTAATCCCAAAGCACCACTTCTTAGAACACAAACCTGCATTGATAAAAGCTTTTGGACCTGTGATTGCTTTCTGGACAATTAGGTTTGAGGCAAAACATAGCCAATTTAAACGAATTGTGAGGCATACTGGCAACTTTAAGAACATAATTCTATCTCTGGCTACAAAGCATCAGCTTATGATTAGCCACCACCTGCATTCCATAACAGTTGTGCCTGCTTTGAGTGTTGTAAGAATAACATCAATGCCATTAGATGTCCTGCATGTGCATGTTCAGGAGTCAGTCAGGCGTCTATCTCCTGGTCAGTCTCGAGTATAATTGGCTGACACGGTCACCTTTCGGGGATCAAGTTACTCAAAAGGCATGATTGTGGCCTATGGCTGTACTGCAGGTCTTCATGATTTTGCAGAGATTTTTCACATTGCACTTTTTGGGGAAAGAGTATATTTTATAAAACCATATTTTTTGTAAAACCACAGCTGTCCTGGTATGATGAACATTATCGTGGATTTTGTCTGGAGAAGACAGGTCAGATAACTCTTGTTGAACAAGAAAGCCTTCATGATGTTTGTCCTCTGTCTGCCTATATCGTTGCAGGAAAGCTCATGGTCACATTGAAGCGCCAAATCTGCCTCCAGTGTTGAGTTGAGTCTTCCTAGACATGGACCCAGTTGTGAGATTTCGGGTCCTCATTGATCACGAAGCCAAGAAACTTATATTCACCAATGGCATACCATCATCTGTGGTTGGGTTGGTTGCAGCCATCAAAGAGAATTTTTCCATCACCGCAGATGTAAGTCTTCAATACAAATATGAAGACTTTGATGACTTCTTCAGCCTTACCTCTACAAATGAACTGAAAAAAGCAGTGTATACACCACTAAACGTAACTCTGACCATTGTTCCCCATGAAAGCACACCTGATGTCTCTGATGTGAGCTCTGTATGCGAGTCTGTGGCTCTCTCCGTAGACTCGCAAGACACTGTGATAATGAGTCCTTCCCCATTTGAAAGGCAGGACCCATGGCCTGCTGTGTTTCCCATTCCGACTTTCTCATACAACACAGAGCTGGCTTTGAGCCAAGGCAAGAGCAATGAGATTTATTTAAGAGATGGCACCACAATGACCTCACTAAGTGTCAAATCAGACATCCTGGGGCGCCTGGCAGAGGCCATATTTTAATACACAGTTTACCCCAATGATGCCCAGAGGTCAGCAGTGGCACAAGCACTAGTCGAGAAGCATCCCTGTTTAAAGGAGCCTGGCTCTTTTAATCGATGTTATGGGTGGCAGCAAAGCCTGAAATACAAATGTGGAAACTACCAGACAAAACGTAAAGCACTGGGAAGCCCTGAACTCCTGTTAAACTCAATGAAACACAAGATGGAGGATGACAAAAAACCTGCTAAAAACATCAAGAAACCAAAGAAGGCAGAAGTCAATTACCTGCCCCCACATCAACCTGGTGAAACAGACAACACTCTTGAGAATGTGAGACTTGACCTAATTGCAGCCAGCAAGAAAAGGGACAGTGTCAAGAGCAAAAATGACATGATGGCCAGTACCTACAGCTGGAGAAGAATAGAAGTGGTTTTCCAGTCCCCAGGCGTGACAGAATTCAAAGAAAGATGGCCTGCCCTCTTCAACCATTCCAGGTAAATGGTATATCATTCAAGTGTTCCTGAATTTCCATTTACTGTTCACTACAGAGTTAACTGAGTCTTTTATGTAGTTAATAGTGAACAAGAAAGTGTTTATGACACCACCCATGGTGCCATTAGACACATTTTTTTCTTAACAACTCATACTTAATAGTATTGGATTGCATACAATTGAAACATTGTCAATTCTTTACACTAGGGCTGCAACTACCAATTATTTTCATTGTTGATTATCCTGTCGATTATTTTCTTTATTAATCGATTAGTTGTTTGGTCTTTCCAAACCACAAAATGTCTTGTTTTATCCACAAGTCAAAGATATTCAGTTCAGTGTCAGATAGAGGAATAAAGTTAGCAGAAAATATGAAAATTTAAGAAGCTGTATGAGTTTTTATGAATTTTGACTTAATTTTTTTAATAAAAAACACTTAAACCAATTAGTCAATCATGAAAATAGTTGGCGATTAATTTGGTAGTCCATTACTTAATTGTTGCAGCCCTACTTTACACTGTCTGAATGTCAGTAACAGCCATACAATTGCTGTATTACAGATAAATGAGGAGTTCTGATGGTGTGCCGCAGTTCCACTGGAGTCGACCCTTTATGTTCCAGCTGGACAAGTACACTCCAAAGCTCCTGGAGTTGTTCAGTGCGAAGGGAGGGGCAGTTGGTCAGCGCATCAAGAACTTGTTGCATGGTTACCAGTTAAAATAAAAGGTATTGTGACAAGTTGACACTCACTCACTTAAACATAGCAGTCAAGAGGAGTGCAAGCGTGAGAAAATTCTCAAATCGTGGCAAGGGCCTTTATTTACCTCTCCTACAAGAGGGTATAGGACTTTTATTATAAGTACGATGTGGCGCACTCAAAAAATATATGAAGTCTAATGTACCAGGTCTCAAATAAGGGCTGTTCTTGAATGTTCAAAGTGGTCTCCACAGATGTCATGTTGAATGATTATCTGAATTTCATTACATAACTATCACCAACAAGTGAGACAGTTTGTCTTAATTATTCTTCATACAGGGGACAACAGAGAGCAGTGTGCATGAGGACCTGAAAACGCAGAGTATGTGGATCTATGCTTGTCGTGAGCCAGATGCAGTGGGCACCATCATCGAAGGAATCCCAGTGCTTACTGATCTTGGCAATCTGGCCAGAGCATGCTGCCTACTCCTTGGGGTAATGTACGCCATGAATCTCCAATATTCGCCCAAGCTATTTAAAACATTTGAGGTCTTTCAAAGACTTTTTGTGGGACTCGAGACACTGCGCCCAAAACCAACCTCCAAGTTCATTAGCCTCAAAAACAAGCTCCTTACCTAGACAGTTAGATGACTTGCCTGCCTTGCACTCATGAATGGCTGTTTTTTGTTGACTGTTTTCCTGAACCAGAGGAGCGAATGTTCAGAATGTTGTATTGTAAAGGTTATACCAAGTTCCAGGTCAGAATTACTGGTATGTAAATTATTAGGATGTTTTAATGAACATACAAAAACAACCTTATCTGTGAAGCTGCTTTTTTTAAATGTTGAAATGTTTTAAGATGTAAAATAAACTGCTGTGAAGATGTTTCTAAGTTGCACAGCTGGTGTATAAATTATTTTATGTTGAAAAGTTTTAAAGGGAGAATTTGTCCATTTTCAAAGTTTGGGATACATTGTAAAATGGAGGTTTCTGCTGATCTTCTGTGTCTCCGGGATGCAGCTGTTATTATTCCATTGCCATTTAACACATTAGTTGACTGACAAATGACAATGTTAAAATGTTAAGATTATGTACACCGTAAAAACACACTGTACTGTGGAGTTCTAGTACTGTAAAGGTGTTCTAAGTAAATAAATGTTGGAAACAAATACCTCTTTCTTTTTGTTAAATTTATGTCAGAGCTAAGTATTTATTTGAAGCAGAGTGCACTTTTAAAATGGAAAGGAAAAATTGGACAAAATTAATAAGATTGAATATAATTTAAATCAGATTATTAATTTTTCTTGTAAATTTTACTTAATTCAATGAAGTTCAATGTGGTTAATATGCTGACCTTTTTTTTTTTTTTTTACAGTGGTTAAACTCAAATTTTGGGCTTTTTCTCATACACTATACTTCAATTTTTTGCTTTCAGTAAAATGCATATTAGTGATTTTTCCCAACTTAAAATTACAAGAAGTCCACTAAACTTCCAAAAAGTGCTTGGAAAATGTTGCCTCATTTTTAAAAAATAATATCTGAGCAACAGTTTTACAGTGTACATTCAAGATTGTATTCATCTTTTAAATCCCATTAACACTTTTGGAAATATTTAACTTTCTTTGAATTGTGCCGTATCGCAATTATAATCAAGTCCATTAGAAATCTCTTTAAACCCGCTCATTTTCCAACTCTTCTCCCCCCTTCATACATTCTCATAGAAACTCCACTGATTTTTGCATTGGTGTGTCGAGGGTGGAATGTTGACAGTGAGAGGGGACCCAACTGACAGAGTGGGGAAGAGCTCAAAAGATTCTAAAAACCTCGTCTTCAACTCGCCCTCACTTCCACAATCTTCACTCAAGCATAAAAATTAGACATCAACTTGTGAGAAAACTTTTGCTGGTGGCAACAGTGATTCTCCGGAGGCAATCGAACAAAAACCTTTTGCTCGGTGGCCGTTTAAATGACAGGAACACTGACTAACTGCTGCATTAAGTCCCATTAAACTGAGAGAGAAACTATCTGGAGGCAGGCAAACACATTCACTTTTCTGAACTGCTCCACAAGACACATTTTTGACAATACACACACAGAAATTTCACAAAGTGCTCAAAAGACTCTGATAGTTTCTATCATATCATTATTTGAGTGATAGCGGTTACTGTTTTTTTAGGGAGAAGCATGATAATGTGAGGTGAGCCTCAGCTGAAATCACTGTTAAATCAGCTCCGTCCATTACCATGACCAGCTTGGTTACCATCACCCTGGCAAGCAAGAACAATTGGGCCAACACAGAGAGACAGATTTATCAATGAGTCTGTTTAATACATAACAGTGACACACACACATTCACACACACAAATTAAGTCAAATATGCATGTGTCAGCATGCACACATGGCCGCACATGTACTACATACACAGCCAAAAATGTGCACTCAGTACCTGAGGAGGTTAAACTGCTTACAACATACAAGACCTTCACAAAAAAATTGAAACTGTGGCTTATCAACACTTACAGCTGAGAACACTAAAAGATAAGCCTGTTGTGTTGTTTAATGTCATGATATGTATTTTTTTTTTGTATAGTAAGTGTTTGTATATGTATTTTGTACGTTTTTTTTTTTTGTTGGTTTTTTTTGTTTGTTTTTGGTTTTGTAATTCTCTGCTTCTTTTACATCATGGCCAGGGGACTACAGATGAAAACTAGCCTTCTGGCTAACTCTGGCTTTTTTAACCATGTGTAATCATGTGTTTTATGAAATTGCACTGTCCCCTTTTAAATAAACTAATAATAACATACTCACACAAACACAGACACAGTCACAGTATATTTTCCAACATTTTAACTATATTTAACTATTACCTTTTCATTCACTCAAGCCAGAAACTCTTTAAATATTCAAATGTTCTCAATCATTGATACATTGAGAATTATTTAACTTTTCAGTCCCATTCAGAGTATTTGACTCATTCTCACTGAATCATCTCTTCATTCATCATCAACTGCTTTTCAACAGAAATTCAAGCCAGCATTGCAGTTTGGCTCACAGCTTATATTCTATTTTGAATCCTTCATTCCCACCCAACTATTAGGAAGCTTATTTTTCTTCAGATGAGACTTCAGATAAATTAAAGCCACCACTTCAGTTTGGCCTTAGCTTTTTAACAAACCGTAAATTATTAAAAAATGTTCATATATTGGCATTATTCAAAGTTTTCAAAGCCAGCAATGGGCATTTGGTGTCAGCTTCTCAAAACAGGATTCACAACAGCAAGTTCTTCAGGACTTGCCTTTTCTAGTTTTTACACTTATTCTATTTTCCACTTAAAGCACTGGCAAAGACAGGATCAGTACAACTGATCAGTTTGCCAACAGCTATCATTACTTGTGACCGTTAAGCACAGCTGTGGCTATTTATAGTGGCAGTACAACTAATTCATCAGTACCATCATCATGGTAATATCTCCACCATCATCATCAAACATCAGAATATTAATGTCTCTGACTTGTCTATAGAGATCATATTGAAACACACTTTACAAAGTGCTCAATCAAATGAAAACATTAACAGGGAATTAATGGGTCCAGTGCAGGTTAAATAAAAAGAATGACAAAATTCATCACTCCAAAAGTAGCTATACGAAATGCACGTTGGTCCTTCTTGTTTCTAGTGTCATGTCAGCATAAATACATGGCATCTTGACAGTGTAGCAACTGGTTTAAGATGGAAATGTCAGATTAAGGAGTATTCATTTTTGATCAGTGCATCAGACTAAGCAACGAATCCTACACATACTTAATTAGGCATAGCATTTTCTTTTCCAAAGGCCAACAATAAGTTGTAGCCTACTGGATAGCAACACATCTGCTTTGAGTTGATCATTGCTTGTAAGATTATTGTTTACTAATATCTGCCTCATCTCTAAAGCATTTTGAGCTGCTCACACTGTTAATATCCATATATCAAATCAATAGGTAAAACATGAATTCATAAAAACTTCATATGGTTTTCTTTGAAACTCTCGAACCCACGCAGAGCAGTGTGTGTAAATGTGATGTTCCGCTCTTATGAATTCTATGAAGTAATTTTGTTATGCTTAATCATCTCGTTATTTTGGGGAACATTTGTTATCTCATGATAATGACATAAATAACTTGTGATCTCAAGATAACCAATAATATGTGTGACCCATAGCCGTTCAGGGCTTCTGTCGGCATTTTACTGACCGCTGTGTAGACTGAAAAGTAATATCACAATCAGTCAAACTGGGAAACAACCTCAAAAAAGTGTTTTATTCTAATGCTACATCTCTCATGGTATATACCTTACCACCTTATCATATAACCTTTGTGCTTGTCTGGTCTGAAGTATACACATTCATTCTTCTTGTATGAATACCAGTCTATGTGTTGAAAAGCACACTGTAATAAAAATGACACTGGCTCAACTTAAAAAAATTGTTGTAACAATTTGCATTTATCTTTTTAAGTAATTCCAACTAAGACATTATTGAGTAGTTCCCATGAGACTTTTGTAGCTGGACTAACTCAATTAGTCTAGTACAACCAACTTGATTTGACAACGCAATTTTTATATCAAAGTTTTAGTGTTAATAAGTGGTCAACTTACTCTATTTAAGTTGTTATAACTCCTTTATTTTACTTTCTTTCTACTCAGAAAAGTCCATGCAAATTGTTACCTCAATTTTATTGAGTACAACTAACTTATTTCACTTAAGTCAAAAGAACTTAGACAATGCAACTGCAGTTTTACCGTCAAAACACATCTATTGTAAGCAACTTCAATATCAATAACAATTTTTATTACAATCAACACTCTCACTGCCTGCTAATGTTGCTATCCGAACCGTTGTTGGGAAATGTTGCTTTCCTAACTGGATGTTGTGACCAGTTCTCCCGTTTCTGAAAAACAAGAAGAAAAAATGCAGTTAGAATCAAATGTTATCAAAAATAAATCGCTTATCTACATCCTACAGATCCTCCAGGAAAGAAAATTCTCTGATTGTATTTGCAGGAAATATCAACTGTTCAAAAGATATATAAAAAAAGATAAATATTCTTTGCAATACTCAAGGTTTGAAAACACTGCAATTTTTTTTCATTTTGAACACTGATTTTCTGGAGACAAAAACAGAAACTGATAATTTTGCAGAGTCCCTTCATTTTATTTTCAGGGGCTGTAACTTATTCAATGTGGTGTTGGCTCTCAGCCTACATTTGCACACTGCATGTGGAGAACATTATTTTCTTTTAATTAACCAACTTTTAACATAAAATATTTTTTAACTACAGCTGTCAGAATTTAAAAATGTACTGATTAATTGTATTTCTGCTGTGATTGCAGTGGAAATGCTTTTGCACGCGGTTAGATTAAATACATGCTTTAACTTTGACAATGCTAGTTTAAACATCAACATACATACATTTATAAACAAAATACTTTAATCTACATTTATTTGAGGTTTCATGTTTAAGTTGTTATGCAAACGACCAATCTGCAGCCTGTTGCTGACCAAACCATCAATTTAGAGTCAGTTTTAAATTACCTTACATTTGCAGATAAGCTTGGTTCTGATTAATGCAATTCAGCTGACACTGTAACGTCAAAACCAAACATTTAAAAAGGACTAAGTTTTTCATCAGTTAAGTCCATATAGAGCCTAATGTGCCGCACAAACCATGTTTCCATTGCAAGATCGTCTTTAACATTAGCGGCTAATGGCTAGCGCCTTTCCACAACATATTCCTCACCACCAATGCCAGCTCATATATGTGTCTCCAAACACGAAGATTCATGGCCACACCAGTTCTAGGACCGCATGTGCACCTTATAGCCGACTCCGAAGCACTTCTACCGTTAAAAGTTAAGTTACTTTGAAGGCATTAGCTAGCTAGCTAAAAGCTGAGGACAAAGCAGCTGCGGTCATTTCACTTTAAGTGTTGTGTAACTGGACTGAGCGCTGATAGTAACTTGCTGTTGCACATACGATAAAGACAATAAAAAATATTTACTCACCAAGTAAAGTTAATCCAGCCCCTGACTTTCACTCCTTGCGGTCTCTCCCTCTGTTGCTGGTGCAGTCTGGCAGCATGAAATGGCCATTGGTCACGTTCTTTGCTTTAATACATGCACACTGATAGGAAGCTGCACTAACTTAATATTATAATGCAATATTAAGTTTCATTAACTTAATACTTTTCCTTGTTAAGTGAAGGCAGAAATGCTTATCCAAAATCAATATATTTTTGAGTTAAGACAACTTTCTTCATTTTTAATTTTGATCAATTTCTTGAAATAAGTTATCAACTTAATAAAATAATGGACATGTAACAAATTGTATTTTTTATGTTGAAAAAGCTCATGTTTTTAAGTCATACTAACTAACCTCCTGAATCCTTTCTTAGAGTGTACGTACGCATGTTTTTTTTAAATCATTGTTTATACATTTGACCCAAGGACTGTGGATGGGCAATGTTTAACCAGGAAGAAAACAACCAGAGTCCTTGTGTGGTGTTCAATTCAAAGCAGCGCATACAACAACATATAAGATATTAATACCATCCACAGAACAAATGGGCAAAAAGGCTTTATATTCAAATACAACACACAGGTAAAAACGTTTTACCACAAGTGAGTTCTGTCAACTTGACGTCTAAATAGTCAAATCATGTCCTTTGTGAAGCAGAAAGAGAAAGAACCTACCTGTGGAGGCCCTCATGGAGTCGTGAGTGTGTGTGCCTGTACCAGCTCAAACTGTAGACGGACAAGGTTCACTGCACACATAGACAATAAAAGCGTCCCTTCAGCAGGTGAGATGGAGACTCCTTTCTCCACAATCTCGTGGGTTAAACATTTACTCACTGTTGGAGAGAAGCTTTGTGTGGAGTGTGGCACATTGTGATGGAACAGACAGCATTGTAACAATGATGCTTCTAAAATGTTGGTACATTTGTCAGCTGCTGCCAACACATCTGAAATCAGACCTGTGTCAACATGTGTCAAACCACCTCCAAGAAGAGTTACATTGCAATATTTTAAAGATATTGACATACAAATAACTACAGGTGGGGCTTGGGTGAGCTCCAATATTAGCCAATCAGATCCTCTCTTTCCCTCTAACCCTTTAAATACAGCAAACAGGACCACAATATCGTATTTTGAAGGCACATACTTCATTTTCATCTCAGAAGAGACTAAAACTACTAGTTTGCGTGTGTATGTCTATTTGAAATTATTAAAAGAAAGAATTAGGGCTACATCAAAAATGCACTCATTTGCATGTGCATAACAATAAACAGTATGGTAATGATAAAAAATAACTTTATCTGTTCATACATAAACTGAGCACAGACTGACTGATGATGAGATGATGAACTGACATATGTATTTTGATACATGCATTTAACTCTGCACTATGGGCAATTGTTGTAGGCCTATCTAAATGTAAGTTGTAAAACTAAATTGTTCTTTCGCTAACAGTTATTTTTTAAATTACCTCTCTTTTCCAAATGCTGCTAAAACCCACAGTATCCTGACATACTAGGTATTCACATATATTGCCTACAGTAGACTTTTCAAAATGGGTTAATGATACATTCTTTGAAACAATTGTGTGTTTTGGTTCTGATCTCCAAGTCACACTGAGTTAAACACTATTAAAACTATCAATGCCAAGGCCCAACAGTCCCCTTTAATTCAGTCAAGCCTAATCTAATAACAAACTTGATAGCCCTGTATCACTTTTAATTCTTTACCACCTATACCTGTTTAACCATAATTTCATTGCAAGCAGATTTCACTGGGTATAAGATTTAAAACATTTACAAAATACTCAGCTGCTGAGCATTTGGTAGTTTACTCTATACACAGATCTGGATCCATCATACCCATTTAGCTATATTTCTAAAACCATAAATGATGCAATAACATCTGAATTCCTATTATCTCAGCTGCATATTGGTGGTAGGTGCATGTTTTTATCCCCATTTGTAATAGTATAGTGGCTGAAAAAGACCTTACATAACAACATATTTAAATACACTAATTCCATATTTTTATTAGTAACGGCATCCAACTATACTCACTCATAGACACCAGCCACCTAAGTACTCTTGTTTTTTTTTCAGCAAGATCCCTGCATTCAGCTGGCTGGTAACTATGAGTGAGCAAAGTTGGATGCAGATCTGGTGAGCTTTGGCAGCATGGGTGGTTTCAAATTTAAAGTGGTAAAGGGGGTGGAAATCTGTTCAGTAATACAATCCTGTTGCCAAACCAAACAACAAACAAACTGTCAAACTGAAGCTGTCATTTTAACAATCTATGTTGGCATACACTGCTAGTGGACAATTTCAATACAAAGATGTAAATACTGTTTCTATTGCCAGGACTTCAACTCTGAGGAAGACACTGTTAAGGACATGTGTGTTTTTTTTGTCACTTAAATTTTTATTGACAAATCAACAAAAGCAAATACAAATACACTCAAACTAAACAAAAAGCTGCCTTGGGAATATACCTTATTCATTACTATCTTGGAAGAAATAACCCGTATTGTATTCATCAGTTTCTATTCCTGTCCGATATCGTCATGAGCCTTGTATCGTGTCCATTTCTCCCATTTCTTGTCAAATTGAGCTTCCTGTAGCTTCAGAATGTGTGTCAGTTTTTCCATTAAGAAGATTTCTTCCATAATTGACAGCCACTGATCTTTCGTTGGTGATGTTTCTTTTCCCCAGTTCCTAGTGATGGCTTTCTTGGCTGCCACCAGCAGTATTTTGGTCAAATAGCCACCACTAGTGGTAACAGTCTCATCTGAAAATTTACATAGATAAACCACTGAACAGGTCTTTGACACTACATATCGTAATATTTTCCGTAGCTCCCTACATACCATTTCCCAAAATACAGTTATTTTTTGACAACTCCAAAAAACATGAGAATGGTCTACATCAAGAAATCCACATCCCCGCCAACACTTCTGATGACTGTGCAGCTGCTTACTTTTCATTTTCGGTGTAATAAAAAAGTGGATTAGATTCTTCCATGCAAACTCTCTCCAGATTCGTGAATAAGTGGTTGAGTGATGTACCTTCCACATTTCGTGCCATTCCTCATCTGAAATTTCTAAATTAAGTTCTTCCTCCGATTTCATCTTTATATATGTAGTTGAATGCTTATTGTTATTATTCAGTCCTTGATATAATGATGAAATTATTCTTATGTTGCTTTCCTGATATGCTTTTACTATGACTCGGATGACATCATTCATTTCCCTAGAGGAATCTGACTTGATCTCCTTTTTATAGTAGTCCCTCACCTGATAATATCTAAAGAGGTCACACATATCCAACTCGTGCCTTTCTCTGAGTTTTTCAAAACTCATCAGTTCCCCTTTGTTTTCTAACACACACCAAGCAGTTGTTCCCTTTTCTGTCCATTGTGTAAATCTTGGATCATATTTTGCCGGATTGAAATTGCTGTCGTAAGCTATCCATTTTAATATTTTTGCATCATTCTGATCATTTTCAGTGTTTTAAACCACAGATCTAATGTGTGCACTGTAATTGGATCCAGATTAATTTTAAGCTCCCTATATAGCTGGTTATCACAACCATATTTTGAATTGGAATTTGGTTTACTTCTTTTTCTATATCTTTCCATTTTGCTCTAAATTCTGACTTACACCAGCAATATAAGGGTCTCAGTTGAGCAGCGAAGAAGTTACTCGTTTAGTTTCGGAAGTCCCATTCCTCCCTTTTCATTAGGGAGCTGGAGAGATTTGTATCTGACACTAGGTTTTTTGCCCCCCCTGACAAATCTATAGATCATTCTATCCCATCCTACGAATTGGCCTTGGGGAATATCTATTGGCAGGGATTGAACCACGTATAGAAATATATAGCAATATATTTAGTTTAACTATATCAATTCTTGAATTAAAGTCCAGTGGTAGGGTAGACCATCTTGTTATATCTTTCTGTATTTCTTGTTTTAAAGTTTTATAATTTGCACTGTATAGCTCTGAGAGGTTTTTAGCAATCATGACACCCAAATATTTAATTGCTTTTAAGTTCCAATTAAATTTGTATGTTTCCTGGATCTCTCTCTATGGATAATAGTTGAGTGCTAAAATCTGAGTTTTAGATATATTGATTTTATATCCTGAAAAATGCCTGTATAGTTCTAGTAGCTTCATCAGATTAGGGAGTGTTGTGTTCGGTTGCTCGAGGAAAGCTATTATGTCATCAGCAAAAAGCCCGATTTTATGTTCCACATCCTTAATTATGACACCTTTAATTTCTTTATTTTGTCGAACTGCTTGAGGTAGAGGTTCTATAAATATCGTGAAGAGAGTCGGCGACAGACAACATCCTTGTCTGGTTGATCTTTCTAATAATATTTTGTCTGTCAAATTTCCATTAATTTTTATTCTAGCCGAAGGCTTTTGGTATAGTGATTTAATCAGTTGTACAGATTTATTATTGAAACCAAATCGTTCTAGCACCAGATAAAGAAATTTCCAATTTACACAGTCGAATGCCTTTTCCGCATCGAGGACATGTGTATTTAATAAAACAGATATCCCTATTACACTGAATCTTGTACAGCTTACAGTGTATGTAGTACACTAAAGCATTAATGCATTTACACAGATTTAACAGTTAAAGTGCAGCAAAGATTTAGGTAAATTTCACAAAGGAAAAATACTTGTACAATGCTGGAAAGCAACTAGGTAAATGTATTCAAGTTTTCTGTTGAAATACAACTTTGAAGCACTTTTAGGTCAATTGGGCATTCACATTTTCTTTTACTTCAAATCGCTTATCTTCTCTTCTCTATTGTTCTTGTAACTGCACTGCATTTACCTGACAGATTTACAACCCCGATGCCTAAAAAGTGAGGTGTTTAAAACAAAAATGAAAACAACAACATTTTTTTTTTTGTGGATGTCTGTTTCATACCCAATCATAACACATTACCTATTACCAATGAACTTGTGGAATGTTCAGAACAAGTTGTGGTGCATTCCAGAACCTTTCCGCTCTTCTGTTGCCCCTGTCCTTGTTTGAAATGAATTAGCAGATATTTACAAAATCAATGAAGTTGATGAGGTACAACATTAAATAAATTGTCTTAGTATTGTTTGCAACTAGGTATGTCAGAAAGGATTCACAAATGATCATATTCTGTTATTTCAGCAGCATCCAGTCTTTTTTGGAATCTGGGTTGTAATTATTAGTTACTTTGCAGATCGAGATTTGACCTTAAACAACATTAGCTTATAAAATACAACCCAATGATAAAGATTAAACCAATGTTTTCTAGATTTTTTGGCATAAACTCTTACAATATAGCAGTTTGTAGTCTGGGCCTAAATCAACTTTCATATATCTATCTAGAGACATTTACCCTCTAAACTTCTCAAAAGATCATTCAAATAATAGTTTGGGGCCCAAATAGATCAACCTCAGTGTTTTAAGACCATACAAAAGTGCAAATAATTCATACAAATTGGTGTAGCAGTACTTATTTCATTTTTCAAAACCAATTATTAATCTCTCAATCACTCAGATTTAATAACAATAATACGTAATAAAATGCTTCTTACACATGCATCAGTATTAAAATCTTATATGTCTTACAGAATAATGCAAATATTCAGTCAGAGTGAGTTTTTTGTTAAGTCTTATCTCCAGATCATCAAATACTGATACTTTGGGTTGGCTTCTGACCTGAGCTGCCAATCGAATGTGTCAGCATTTGACAATATGGGGATGAGACTCAACGATAAATTATCTTTCTCCAGGAAGTTACATTTTGTTGCTTTTGAAAATATTTTAACAAAAATAACTACTAGAAAACTGTTTGCAGCATAACATTTAATCCAACAGGTTAAAGTAACACTCCATCAGCAATATTACAGTACTGGTAAGTCATAAAATCTGATCATATGCAGCACAGGACATGCATCACATAATTTTGATTCTGGAGGACACATTCTGATATTAAAGTTGAAATAAAGCTAAAATAAGGCAGGAATGCACCATCCATGATCCATTTCAGAATATGTGAAAAACATCATACGACTGTCTATTTATAAAATATTCACCTTTGGCAAAAACAACCCACTACAGACCTGCCAACCTGAAGAATGAAAGAGTAATGTTTACAGCAGGAAAGACACTATACACTCAAAAGTAAAAAATAAATAAATAATGGCCATAAATGAATGAATCCGGGTTATGATTGTTATGATTGGTAGAATCTTCTTCTTGTTCATGTTTTTGGCAGACTTCCACACTTATTCCAGTATTGCTGCTGGGTCTTGCTATTACACAAGTACTGCTGCACAACTGGTCAAATTGACAAGGGGTCATCAGCTTTATGTGTATTTTAGAGTGACAAAATGTACCAGCGTACTTTGATGTAAAAATGTGTGCCTGCTAAGCAAAGTGCGTACAGGTGGGCAGGTCTGCCATTAGGACGGGTATTGTCTGAAATGTTCTGATATCCAAGTTTGGGTACTGATAATTTTTTGACACCTTACTTTGAAGATATTTTTCTACAAAACCCTTATGTTCATTTACGAAGATCCAAAGCTCTCAAATGTTACCAAAACAAGAGCAGTTGTGCAATAACTTTGCCATTAAAATATTCTAAAGACTTCCTTGAAGAACTCTAGGGAAGGCTCCAAATCTAGATGACAACTCATGCCAGGTTCTGGTGTCTGACAATTTTTGATACTTGTTGCAACGGACACATTTAAGGTTGAACACTCAATGCTACACACATTCACAAGGCCAAACAAATGACAATACACCATTGGCGTTTAAACAAGGCACCTGAAAAGTAACAATACCTGTTTGCAGATGAGATGAGAACATCAACAGATGACACTTGAATGCAAACATGGTAGATGTACTTAATACTTAATTTGCTGATGTGGCTCCAAATAACACATCAACTAAAAAAATGAAGAAGATTATAGGGATGCACAAATTGGACTTTTTCTCTCCAAATACCATTAACACAATTAAGGCCAACTACTGCCTTCAGAATGAAAATGTATTTATTTTGAAGCACATACAGGAAATAGTGAGTAAATGTCAGCAGCAAATAAACATGACCATATCAGCCTCTGCTGAGAGAATGCTGCTAGAGTGACTAATCGACTGCAGCTGAAGATGAGCAAATAAGCTCTTATTATTCGTTTAGCAGCAGTTTGCAGTTACTCCGATAATTGTTCAAAGTATGAATATGACAGGTGGCAAATTCGATTGTACCTTTAAAAGCAGCCCTTTAACAATAAAATAAATTTACTCATAAATACTGACTTGCAACTTTTATACTAGAAAGTGTTTTTTACATTATTGAGGTTAAACCTGAAAGTCCCCTGCTTTAGTTTGACTTTTGAGTGTATCTATAATTTCAAATTATAGCCCTAAATAATATCATTGTAATATTCCAACAAGAAAGGCATTTGGAGAGTGTGGACCCCCACAGAGGCCAAAAGGCCACTCTACTATGATAAGCAAATCTGCAAGAACTACTGCTATACAAATCTGGATTATTTTCAAAACTAATGTTGTGTCCAGCTGAAGCATCATCATCTCAGCTAAGCATTAAACATGTTCTTCTACACTGGCAAACATTTGTGAAAACCAGAAACATTTAATCCTCATGAACATACTGTTTATGAAAAAAAAAAAACATATCAAATGCTTTAACTGAAAAAAAAAAGCATGAACATGGCAGCTTGTTATTAAAAACAGTGGTTAAAAAAACTGTATGTTCACTAGGAAGACATTTTTATTGAAGTCAAATTTTTATTTGCATACAGAAAAAATGAATTACTAAAATTAACTGCATGATATGTATCTATTTATGTTTCCATTGCCACACCTTCGTTTAAGAAAAGCGCTGATACAGCTGTGATGTTATAATTGTACCAGCTCTCCTATTAAACCACTTTCCTCGACTGCGCCATGAAAACTGCTGTCTGTGTGAAGTTTTAACATCTACAGTTCATGTGTAGGCTACCCATGAGTATTGTTGGTACCTGTTAATGTGGATGTGATATAAGTTTGAACTTTACCATCTACTGTGTTTTAACATGTATGGCTTTTTTTCACCTTGGTCAAATGCCCTATCTCACAATGTTAACGAAAGTGAAAAAAAAATGTGTGTATCTGCCCCTCTGATCTGCTCCAAATTATTTATTTTTTTTAATCCCTTTTTCAATATTAAAATATGCCTGTAGACATACTTACTATTGTATACAGCATAATTCAAGTCTTCAGATGCCCTGGGATCCCAAACTGAATTGAAAATACCTTTTTTTTTTAACACCCTTTAAAGGACGAAATCTTTACTGTAGCTGTGTGTTAGAATGCACCCTGTCTGAAATGGATGCCCAAGCTCCAACACAGGTACATTTGGCCCCTGCATTTTTGGATGGTAAGAAGTTGTTCACTACACACCTGAACTGCACTGAGAGATTCTGGAGGATCCAGACAGAGAGAGATTAGACACAGCCAAAGTCTTTGTGAGTCATATAGTGGTACATACTGTACAGTAGGACACACACTCCCTTTGAAGCATCCAGGAAAGGACACACTTGAACCATCTCTTTATATACTGTATGAGCGTATTGAAACGGTTCGATAATAGATCAAAGATCAAAAATGTAACGTTAGAAGAGCTCTCTGTTGTGTGTGATGCATACTTCTGGGTAGCAGGTAAGAACTAAAGTATGTAAAGTTCTGGGTGATTTTGTTTGTTGGTGCATGTAAGAATGGTTCAACTCGTTCACCCACTCTAGATGGGGTGCGCCCTGAAGCTTTAAGCAAATCAGCTACAGTGAAGATTTGGACTTTAAAAGGGTGTAAATAAAGTCTTTTTAAATCAAACTGGGATTTTTTTTTTTTTTTTTACATTTTAAAAATACTTATTCTATTTATTCTTTCCAGTTGTTTTTTTTATATTTTAAAAAATATTTCAGTTGTTTAGTAAATGTTGCAATGCTGTGAAGCCCCCAACAATTTTTGTGGACAGAAGAATTTCACCCAAAAATCCATGGCATGGGGCAGAGAATAATGATTGAATTTGCATTTTTGGGTGAACTGTTTCTTCATCTCCCTTGAAATCTTCAGCTTGTATTAGTATATAGTTTTATATGAATTTGAATGTTTATTGGGATATGAGATATAGCTCGGGTACAGTCTGTGCAAGCTGCTCAGATTTGTTCCAGCTCCTAAAATGCATATTGCTGCAATAAATGGTCAAAACATTTATGAGACCATCCTGACTGCTTTATAGCTATACGATGTATGATTTTTGCAATTTGTGAAGATTCAGCTCTCTGCTGAGGTTTTGAAATGTCTGAATTGAGGAAATGTGAAAACAAAGCGAGGCAGTCTATCTTTGTTGAATTAAGTATACTCCACTACAATAATGAAGCTATATCTCCTGGACCTCTAGCTTAAACAGGCTCCAGATTTTTCTCCTATGGGGACACACTCAAATTCAAACCAAATATTTTTATCAAGATATACACTGCCCTTTCACTTCTCGGTTTTTAGTATTTACTTGCTGTATCCTTTGGATGCAGATAGAGTGTCCTTCTCCAACATCTGCAGCGTCTGCCGGACTCCTTTCTCTACTCTGCGGAAGTGTAGCCTCTTCCAGAAGCTCTGCTGCTGCTGACGGCCCCACTCCAGATCCCTGAGAAAAACCTGCACATAGGGGGACTGGGTGACTGACACACAACTGACAATTGGAGGAATATTTTCATCGTCTTGAACTCTAGTTTGTTGTTATGAATTATGACTTCATAAATCTTCATAAATCACTCATTGCCCGATGATTTTCAAGTTTTTATGAGGAAGTGTGTATCAGCAAGATTTAATAATTTTCTTGATTAAAAACCCTTAAATTGTCACAAGACCATCTGTTATGCTAATTTGTGACTATGTTTAAGTCACAAAGTGTTACATAGGAATTGTGGGAACTGTAAGAAATCATCAGACAAAATAACACTTACAATGACACTGTACAAATATATATATATTTTTTATCCATAAGCCTAACAAACTGGGGATCCGTTTCTAAATGACAGACTAAATATTGCCAACTCTTACAGACAACAGACTAGTGCAGACCTTATCAATAATAGTAATTTAGCCTATTACTAATATTTACTTTGTAGCTCTAGGCTGTATGCACAGGTTATGCATTGCCAGTGCTACTAACAGCTTGTTATATGATCTGTCCACTAGAGGGCTTTCAGTGAGGGCATTGAGTGTGTACCTTAAGCTGCTGCTTGACACGTTCGCGGTCCCAGGAGGAGGCATTCTCTCGTATCACACTGAGGATGGGATGCCAGTCCTTTGAGACATCTGAGCCCTCAGTGACTGAAGCCAGGACTCTGACCTGCTGGCCACCGCTACTGTGGCTCTTTGGAACACCTCGGACATATAGGGACTGCTTCCCGACATCACTGAGAGGGTTCAGATACAAGCTAGAAAAACAAACAAGACATCAACATGGCAATTTACTAAGAATGTAGTTACATTCATGATCGATTACATGTGTAAGAGCTAGCATACATAAAGGAATGTTTGTCTTTGCAGCCTGACCATATGTATTTTACAGAGACTAGGTCCGAGCCAGAGCTTCTCATCAGTAATCATAGAGCATCCCTGTGTCGGTTTGCTATTGTTAATGATTTAAAAGCACCGGTGCACTTTGTGTCCATTCAGGGGGCTCATTAAACCCCCTAGTGGCCGTAGCCAAGAATACATGGAGGGATTCAAATCTTATCTATCAATTTTTTATAGTAATCTAGAGCTAGTACTTTATTGTAATGCCTTGCTCTATAGTAATAAAGGGTAAACTAATTATGTGACTGTGAAAGAGGACACTCTCCGGTGGAAACTGAAGTAATCTTGGCTTGTGAATTTTTTTTTGAGAGACAGCTCTGATTGAGCTCAGGATTTATCAGATGGATGGCGACTTTACTCTTAACAATTTGACTGTATGAACCTGAAGTGTGTGTGTATGACCTTTTGGATCTGTAAAGAAGCACAAAACATTGATTAACATTAGATCCTGACCAAGTTGCTTTGCCTTGAGCATAAATCTGCACAGATCTTAAAGTTTCTATAGATGTTGGTGGATTGCTTCAGGTAATGCAATATTTTCCTCATTAATGATATATATCGCTATCGGACTTAGAACTATATTATCTTGCTTCTCAAGCATTTTACTTATGCCATATAGTCAAAAACACAATAGAAGAGCAGTGGGTCCAAGTGGAAAATGCACAAGTTTATCCTCAAAATCTTTTGTTGTATATATTTTCAAATGATAAAAACCTTAGCTCTGTGAACTTTGTAGTAAGAACTTTAGCAACAACATGGAGAAAAATGAAAGGTATTTTGAGTGAGTCAGAATCAGCCCCCAAAAATACTTCTTTATGGAACAATCCTTGGATAACTCTTCAAAACTCACCATTAAACCGGCTCACATGGAGAGATAGCGGTATAGAAACTATAAATTATTTAATGCATGGAAACAAACTCAGTTCACGGGCTGATCTGCAAAAGAAATTTGGCAACTCAGAAGCTTATTTCTAACTTTGGATTTACAGTCATTCGGACAGCAGAGTCATTTAGAAGATATTATATTTGATTCAGAAACAGGCGATCATTTAACAGGTAAAGTCTACAGACTCTTGCAGAAATCGTATTCTGTAGATAATTTGCTATAGTCAAGAATACATTTGTGGAACCAAGATT
This sequence comes from Lagodon rhomboides, assembly GCA_039737535.1. Taxonomy (NCBI): domain Eukaryota; kingdom Metazoa; phylum Chordata; class Actinopteri; order Spariformes; family Sparidae; genus Lagodon; species Lagodon rhomboides. Next base: position 33,224,570 of record CM077787.1, on the reverse strand, counting down.
TAAAAACATGAGGATACTGATGTACGATGGAGGGATTGTTGGAATGTAACAAGAGATATTACTGTCAATGAGAATTTACGTTTAATTCAATATAAGATTATATAGAATTTACTGCACGAGGGATAAAGTGCATAAATGCAATCCACATATATCAGGAAACTGTTTTAAATGTGGAACTCCAGATTTATTAATCCACGCATTTTGGGACTGCAGCAAAATTCAGAAGATCTGGGTTGATATAGACAATTGGCTACCAGACATATTTTAGGTCAGACTTGACTTCAATCCATCAGTTTGCATACTCCAAGACATGTCGCAGGGTACAGTGAGGTACCCACTGAGTTGAATTATTCTTTTTTCATCAAACGTTTTAAAGAAACTGACCCTTTAACATTGGAAATCCACACACCCTCCTACATTACTACACTGGAAAAGAGAAATGTGTTATTATTTGAACATCGCCATGGAAAAGAAAAAATTAACCCAATTTAAAATCATTTGGGTGGAAGTATTACAGGCACTGAATACTTTGACCTAATAATTTGGGGATGATTTTTATTTATTTACTTTTTAAATTTGAAAGTTTAGATGACCAGTTTTTATGACCAGGACCTCCCAATCTGAAAATTATCTGCAGTGTGTATGGATGTCTGTGATGCATGCATCACTTTCGTGGTGATAGCAAACGGTATTTCTTTGTTTGCGGCTTAACAAATACAATCAGGAATTACAATTACTTGATTAAATTTGGAGGCAAAATTGTTCAGGATTATACTTGAAAATTATGTTGTAATTTACATGAATTACAGGTGGGTTAAAATAGACTCCTTCAACTGAACGTTGATGAACGTTCTCAGGTCATGGTAAATCTAGGTGCTGTATCGTCGGCCACTGGACTTGTTTCAGTTTCTTGAAGACATTTCATCTCTCATCCAAGAGGCTTCTTCTGTTCTAACTAACTGGAGAGGAGTTGGCTGGCTTTTAAACTTATTATCTTCTATCATTTCACTTGCACCCTCCGTGCCCTAGATTATTACCAATACTGTCTTTTGAAAAATTTAAATATCTTCATACCTGCTAATAAGTTTTCTGCTTCAATATATCATTATGAAGTAAATGTTGATTCCACAATGTAATAGATATAGAATAACGAAACCATCAATGTTTACAATGGTTTCCTATAAACCTTGCTATCACTCTCCAACTTTGTCTGCCACCAGGCTCGTGGTTCCCTGGGAAAAGGAAGCTTAACTGACCATTAATTTCTTTTGTAGACTGAATGATTGAATAAACTCACATTTTGTCCCGTGTTGTTGTCATTACTGACTCAGAGGAAAACAGAAATTACCCAGTTCTCTTTGCAACAGTTTCGCCAACAATAACACCAAGTGGAAACACTATGGGGGAAAAGTTGACTGTTGCCACTTTAAAGCGGACAGCAATCAGAGTTCAGTTCCACTGCTAATTCTATAGGCTGAAATATGTGCCACTAGAAACTGAATTTGAATCAATTATATTTGAATTTGAATTGCTAAACTTGAATAATTGCATTAAAAAACTGAATTTGAATCACATAATTTGGATTTGGATTTTTTAATTTGAGTCATTGCATTGAAAAACTGAATCTGAATATATATTGAAATTGAATTTATTAGTTTGCAACTGAATTCCTATAAACTTGAAACTGAATGTAAGATTATGAAATTTAATTCAGTTTCTCTGAAACTATATTTGATCCTCACTGAAAATTCAACTCTATATATTTTCACATTCAGTTCTAACAATTCAAATTCAGTTCTTGGAATTCAATTTCAATTTACTGTGACAGACATCCGGGTAGTTGAGGAAGAGCGATGGAGCGCAGATACACAGGACTCCTCTTCGGCCAATCAGCACCTACATTTTTGAGCACATAACATAGTAGCCCCTGTCACACAGGAGAAATTACATAATTAAATAATCGCCATCAGTACACTGGACGCTGTCTGACTCTCTCACTCGAGGGACGGAGGCTATTTCCGATTCTCCCAATACTTATTAACTTTAACAGCAACCTCCTTTCTTAAGGGTACTTTCACACCAATCTGTTTGGTTCGGTTAAAACAGACTCCTGTGCATTTTCTGGGTTAGTGCAATTCACAAGACCGCTTTAAAAGGTGGGTCCACTACCAAGTGGGCTCTGGTGCGGTTTGTTTGTTGTGTGAAAGCAGGCAGACCAACCACAGGATTTATGCTAATAGATTATTCCAGTAATCTCACAGTAATAAACCCAGAATCATTACTGTACAGGACACATCCCTTTCATTATGCCTATAGGCTACCCGTTAGTCATTATTCAACATGTGGTCGATTTGCAGTCAAAAAATACTAACTATACTTATTGCTTCATGAACTTTTTGTGAAACCAAAGAACATAAATAAAATCAGAGGCATTTAAGAATTGCAAAGCAGAGCTGCTGTGGCATTTGATTTCTCCACATGGTCATGATTATGCACAGGATGACAGTTGCCAAAACTGAGCTGTCAATGAGTTACCTGTAAGTCTGTATTACTTCATATATACTCTTCTTGGTTTGTTTGTAAAATGTCAATGTGAACACCTCAACACTTAATGTGTGTATTTTACATGTATGTCAGAACAAAATATAAAGATCTCTTCAGCCAGTGTTAACTACAGACCTAATTTCAGGAATCTATCCAAAAACATATTCAAAAACCTAATGACTTTAAGACAAGGGAACAAGTGCAAAAATGCCAACTTAATTCTGGGTTTTAGGACTCATTCCTGTGGCATTCTATTTTGAATATAAAGGCCCCTCTACTTAGATCTAGCTATATTGAAGTTATGATAGCTGCTAGGCTGATGTTACTCTTTTGTCCCTTGAGAAGCGTATCAATAGTCTTGTGAATTATTTGTATTTTTTGACATGAAATTGTATGCAATATCACTTGTTGGTATGTATAGATGTTATGTTTCAGCAGTGTCATCATGTGAACATCATGTGACTATAATGTTTGTTTTTATGTGTGTATACTTAAGTGTGAAGAAGAGCACTAGCTTGAAACGTCACCAGTGGTAGAGCTAATAAACTGCACAGTGTGAAGACCTTTTTTTAAATGTTTGCACTGTTAGATCCCGAGTTTGCCCCTGTCCAGGAGGCACTGGACCAGCTCTCCGTTATAAAGGGTTAGGTCCCTAAACCTACAAGAGGTTGCTTTAAAAGTGGGAATTTAAATAGGGATTTCTTAAGCTGGTAGTGAGGAGACTCGCCTAGCTTCTCACTGCCTGAATCTGAACGTCTACCCTGCTTCCTCTGGTGTGGCACCGGACATGAATAGCCCTTAAGTCAGATACGGCCACCAGCCACCTCCATTATGGCAGCCCTCCTCTAAATGATCTATGCACTTGGTATTGCTGGTCCAGCCCACGCCACACATATCCGATCACGATCATGATGACGTCACTTGTCACTCGACATATTCCACAGATGTAGACATCCATCACTTTTACAGATTTATAGTCCATACCTTTGAACTCTCCTCTGGCCCCGTTGGGTCTTGCAGGTTTTTCATGACTCGGTCCTTCCCATTGGACCATCAATGTAGTAGGCTTCATGCATACTACACTTAACAGTTCTTTATTTCTCTCCACTCCAATAACTCCTTCCCTTCTGACAGGAATCCCTTTTTGGCAAAAGCCAATTTCTTCAGGGCTCTGCCTGTCCAGAGTTTCGAGGTTGTTCTTCTCATGGTGACCACCCATACAGTGGCCAGTCTGATGTAGGGTGGCAGGTGCTGTGTGCTGCTGGCCATTTCCGTTTCCTGGTCTTCTTCTAGCTAGGAATCGGCTTAAGCTGCTCCACTCCCTGGATCCCTTTCTTCTTTAATACTGCATTACTTTCTAGTATCTGCTCTACTAGCACCAGGAGGTATTTCTCACCTTTCTTCCCTGTCACTCCCAGGGGGCCAGCCACATCCATGCAGACTGATCCCCAGGTGACGGTGCTCTTTATGGTTAAGCCATCCACCCGTTGTCCTCGGTTCACTGCGTTGTACTTCCCTGTTACGACCCGGCTCACATGGGTAAGGGAAGCAACATGAAACCAGATGTTGTTGGTAAAAAAAAAAGGGCAAATTATTTATTGGCAGTGATTTACAAAACAGGAAAAAGGGCTGGTGGATGCTGTTTAAATCAAAGAAATGAATATAACTTAAGAAGGTCTCTCCAAACTGAGAGATTTACACCAGGACTTCCCAAATCAAATAGTCAATAAAGAAATATTCGAAAACCAAAATACAACAAAACAGCACCCTCTAACCTAATGTGTCTAACAAAATGTATCTATGTGTCTGCAGCTGATGTTAGTTGATCATCTCACTAACGTCCCTGCCCAATTCCTTACCACCTTCAGGAAACACAGGAACACAAAACTCATACACCTGACAGACAAAAACATCAAGAGAACACCACACACATGGGGAGTAGGTCAGAGAGCGAGCCAACGGCAACTGAAGGGATCTATTTAACCCAGTCATGGTCTGGAGGGTGGCAGATGATTGGAGGATCTTGACCGACGCCGCCCCAAACAGATCGCGGCTGGAACCAGGAAGTAGGCAGATTCCCTCTCACCCAGTCCACAGCAAGGGATGGCACATCCTGCTTAACATGACAAGGACAAGCTGCACAACACAGATACACACCCGATACCCAGATAACAGGTGGCCGTAACATTCCCACATACTTGGAGAACATGGCGAACTGGGCTCCCCGGAATCCAGAGCTGCTGCTTTTCCAACTCCTTCCGTGTGGGTAGGGTGCCCGCATGGCCTAAGTATGCATGCATGGCCTGCACCACCACCTGCACGGACACTTTTTGGACCACCCTTCCTTTGGGTGATTCATACCACTCCTCAAACTCAACAAAGACGATTTTTCTCTTCTGAAAAATTTCCCAGGTGCTCACCTCCCCTCAGGATTATGCTTCAGGGGAGCCTGTGGGTTGCTCTTGTTGCTCTGGCTCCCTCGACCTACTCATCGACCGAGTCCAAGGCCTCTGGGTCCGGTCCTTCGTACAGCTGATGTCCGTCAGCCATGTCATCCTTTTTGTTGTCTCGAGTCGCCTACCTCTCAAAGCCTCTCTATGCACGCTGAGTCAGGGATGATCGCAGACTGCTGGGCTATTCTGCGCCATCAACCGGACTTTGCTCTGTGTCCTTCGACTTGCGTCGGCTGCCACGCCCGCTTCCTGCATGCTTCTGTGGTTCTGGTGACTGAACTCACTCTGGCTGGTCGCCTGGTCGCCTCTTGCCTTGGCGGATCTCTTTATCACTGGTGTTTGGCAGAACCCTTCCTCTGTTGCACTTCTTTCCCTGGGTCGTCTCACAGAAGCAGCGGCTGGCTCTCCGCTGGGGTTCCTTTTTCGTTGGGCGCCACGTGTTAGATCCCGAGTTTGCCCCTGTCCAGGAGGCACTGGACCAGCTCTCCGTTATAAAGGGTTAGATCCCTAAACCTACAAGAGGTTGCTTTAAAATTGGGAATTTAAATAGGGATTTCTTAAGCTGGTAGTGAGGAGAATCGCCTAGCTTCTCACTGCCTGAATCCGAAAGTCAACCCTGCTTCCTCTGGTTTGGCACCTGACATGAATAGCCCTTGAGTCAGATAGGGCCACCAGCCACGCCCGTTATGGCAGCCCTCCTCTAAATGATCTGTGCACTTGGTATGGTGCTAGGTTGGATTTTAGGGGCTTTTGGTAAACCCTAAGGGACTGTTTCAATTTGGTAGGCTAGAGTAACCATTAAGAACCTTAAAGATATTTTGCACACTTAACACCTAACTTTTTACTTCCATCAAAGACATAAAATTAATGTCAACAACTTTTACTTTAACTATATTATGTTGGTTTTATTGCATAGACTTTAGCAAGGGCAAAGCATAAGGCTCAATACTTATTATCAATCATTATCAAAAATCCTTATTGATAAAATCACAATACTGTAAATAACAAATTCATCTGAAAGAGCTGAGGCCTGGTCAAAAATACTTAAATGTAGGTGAGATGGAGAGGGTCAGGTCTTTCCATGGCTTGCCTTTCCCTTCCTGTTGAAAGTCCAAGTCCTTGAGGCAAATCACAACCCTGCCCGAGGTCTCTCAATTTCCCCAAAGTCCAAACTTCATGCCAGCAGAGTGAACGAAAGTACTCCAATATCCAAATTGTAATTCACAGCATGTTGGCAAAAATGCTTAATCCGTTGTGCTCTTATTTCCTTGGTCTGTTTCTGCTGAAGATTTCCTGGAGTCCTTTCTGCAATGTTTAGGCTGCTCACATACTCCGTCTCAGGTGTATCTTCAAGGCTGGAGCGAGTGGAAGAACGGACTTTAGTCCATGCTTCTGATTCATATACTCTCTTACTTCGGACAGTGGCTTGGTTTACGACCTTATTAGGACATTTTCCAGCTATCTCTCCGTTCAGTGACTAATAATCCTGCTAACAACTAACAAGCTAACAATTTTGTATCTGATCTTTGATCTGACCGTCCTTTGACCATGACCTAGGTGTGACACTTCCTCTCGTCCTCTTGTCAACTGAACAGTCTTGCAACACTTCCTCTTAGCCTCAACTCATCCCAGCTTCTCTACTGACTTAACATTTCCTTCCTAAACTTTTAATACATCCATTTCAATCATGGCTAAACATTACACGTTCATTCATTCATTATCAACCGCTGCTGGCCACGGTAGACGCTTTATCCCTTTATTCAAGGGGTTGCGGGGAGGTTGCTGGAGCCTATCCCAGCTTACTAAGGGCGAAGGCAGGGTACACCCCAGACAAGTCGCCAGCTCATCACAGGGCCCTTACCGATGGCAGAGGCTGCCCCACAAGGTGCCAACTGCACATCAGGAGCAATTTTTGGGGTTCAGTATCTTGCTCATACTTCAACATGTAGCTCAGCTCCGCTCCGGGGAGCCGGGATTTGAACTAGCGACCTCCCGAACACTGGTCGAAACGCTCTACCCGCTGAGCTACAGCCGCCCAATACATTACATCTTCTTTTACTGTAATCACAGCAATTTTAATACTTAACTCTACTGTGATCATGACAGAATCATCACTCTCTTGACAGAGCCTGTGTACAGAGTGTAACACTTCTCCTTTTTCTACCAAACAGTGATGTGTCACTTCATCTTGGCCTTTCTTTCATTTAGCTCCTTATCCTTCATACATTTATTTCAATCTCTTTTAAACATTCTTTTACTGTATTTATGGCAAACACAATGCAGCAGGCAGAGCTTTGATATATTGCAGAATCATTTCAGGACTATGTATAACCTCCATTTCTTGTATTTGTGTCTGGCAGGAGCATATGAGTCTCAACTTTTCTGCTACTGTCTCCGTGTGGGTGTGTACATGCTGGTATCTCTTTATGACAGGAGTAAATGGATCTCAACTTTTCTGACAGCACCTACTTGAAGCCTGTTCCTCTTGTACACCAGTTTCCAACTATCACACAAGAAGTCTGAACAAAACTATAAGAAACATTGTCATATATGTCATTGTCACTATACATTTTAATACTGATTATTGTATTATTCTCATTATTATTATTATTATTATAAAAATGTTTCATGTTATTTTGTGATTTTGTACATTGAATTGGAAATATTAATATTATTATAAGGTGGAGGCTACAAATAAGCCCACTGTGGTTTTACACCTCTCCCTGTCTCATTATTACCTATCATGTTTTTTTATGTGTATTTATTCCAAATTGTGCAAAAATAAAACTCAAACTCAAACTCAAAAAGAGTCTCCTCTACCTGAATGACAAAAGCACCACTTTAAGAGAGAGATGAAGCCAGCAATGTTCTGTACTTTAGTTAAGGGGAATTATTATATTTGTTGGGATTAATAATGTGTTCTTGCGTTCTCTCTCTACCTCTATGGTAATATAATCTTACCTGTAACATTTTCGGTAACATAGTCTAGTTCTAGTTGCACAACTTTATATAAAGAATATTGTTCAGCTTTAATGGGGACAAAATGTTTTTGCTGGCAAAATGTTTTTATTTCTGTCTCTGGCTTTGAGAAAATTACATTAAAATGTACTGCTGTGGATTAGCGAAGAGCAACTTACTGCACAGTGTGAATAGTGGGGTGTTCCCTGCAGGCATCAACCAGAGCCAGAGCAGCATTGTCGCCGATGTTGTTATAGGCCACATTGAGCTCCTGGAGTGAGTGATGGTGGAGCCCCTGGGCCAACTCCAGGGCCCCCTGGTCCCCCAGTCCAGTGTGCATCAGGGACAGGTGTGTCAGAGACTGGTTGTTTGGAAGCGCTTTCAACAGGGTGCTGGTTCCAGACTCCAGCAGAGGGTTGTCACACAATCTGAGATTACATTGGGTTACTTAATCATTTCTGGTCTACGCACACTGTATGTGAAAATGTTGACACCAACCAGTGATTCGATGGCATCTGACAAATGGTTGTGTTGAATGTCTATAAAAAAAATAGCAGGCTGCACTTCAAAATTATATGTGATGGGAGCACCAATGTGGCAGGAATCAACAGTGAACAAAATTCTGGCACTCTCAAAGAATAAATCCTATGCCTTATTGTGGGCAAAAAACAAATGTGTTTCAGCAGTAAGCCCTCATCAGCAAGATAATACATTGCACACATGATAGTAAATGGATGAGGAGCCAACAATCACAGATGTGATTATTTTTTTGTGATAGCTGTTCTGCTTTGTCGTGTATTCGATAGTCGTCGGATGTCGGATGTGTCAGGAAGATAGATAGTTTGGTATTGAGTTAACACAAAAAATACACAATAAAAGCTTTCTGCTAGCTCATGAATTTCAGATTATTGTTCATGGTTATTACCTGTTTTAGTATCTATTTTCACCAACCACTGAAAACATCAAACTATAAAACAAGCAATCTCTTTCTGTCTGTCTGTCCTTTGCATGTCTCAAGAACCATTCATTCTATCTACTTCACGCTTGGCAGGTGTGTTACTGAAGAGTCCAGTGTGCAATCTGGACACACTACATGTTTGATATGAATACATTTTTAATAACAGCAAACACTGTTCTGTGCAGCAACAGGAGAGTGGCTTCAGCGATCTGGCTTCATGGCTCTGCACACTGAAGCTTGGCTCACACTACAGAGCTTTTAAAATCCTAACTGATTTTAACGTTGGGCTACACAACACACAGAAAGCTCCACAGATTTGCTTTTCTCTAATCTTAAACATGCTGACACTACATTCAGATAAATGATCAGGGGATTTAATTTGACCAAGTGTTTTCAAGGGGTATGCAAAGTATAAGGAAGTGCAAAAATTGCTGTATGGAAAAAAATTGAGAATTGGTTTACATAAGTTTGGTATCAGCATGGAGATTCCTGCTGAGGCACTGGACCTGAAGTGGATGCTGCAGACTGCAGGTTGGCAGTGCACCAGTACCCAGAGGACGAGAACACAAGTCCGCGAGATGAAGATAGGGGTTAAGGCCCCACTTGAAAAGTTTGATGAGGTACCATTCCATCTTTAATATCACAGTAACTGATTTAGTGTCACTTCAGGGATAACTCCCCTCGAGAATGGACACGCAGCATACATCAGTTTGGATATATGAGATGATATGATATGAAGGTTCTCAGTCATCCAGGTCATAGTAATTCTAAGTGCTGTATTGTAGGCTATTGGACGTGTTTCAGTTTCTTGAAGATATTCCACCTCTCATCCAAGAGGCATCTTGGTTCAGATATATTTAGATATGTTTTTAATAATCTATGCCTGAATAGCCGGAAAGTCAAACATTCAAAAGATTTGACCTCACAGAGCATAGGTTGCAGGACTATGAATATGATGTTGACTATTATAACCTATAGTTTTATAGACTAAATAACTAAATGCATCTTTACCTCATCACTTGAATTAGTAGAAATAAGCAACGCTGTTGTGGATGAGTCCATATTTTGAAAAGGAGTTTCTTGTCCCTTAGGGACACTGTAGCTTCTGGGGCTTCTACAATGTCTTTGGAAAGGGAGGGGTGAGCGTGGGAGTGTTTAAATCTAGAACCTCACCACTAGATTCCGCTACTATACTTCATACATTACACAAAGGACTTTTAAGGCTTATTGATAGTTTTTAATAACACTGTGCTTTATTCTTGATGTGTTCATGTTCAATGTTTTTATGGTTTTAATCAGCCATACTTATTAGTTCTATTTGTCTTGTATTACTGTGTTTTATTGTTGTGTTTTTGTGTTACATAGATGTGTGCGCATGTAGGTATGTATATGTACATTTGTTCAGCACATATAGATGCATATATGGGCGTGTATGTCAATATATTTATATATACTTATTGATATTAATTGTACATATAGTATATAGTATTGTATATAGTTAGATGAGAGTGTACGAAGGTACACACGTTTAGGAATGGAAGTAAATTAATTATAATTAATTACTAAGTTGTGGAGAAGGGGTGGAATCAAATAAATGTATACTTTTTCCTACTCCTTTTCAGTCAGTGCTTGTTAATGGAATATACTTTGTAACATACTTTTCATTTTATTATGCTTATTTGTGAAAGTAATTTATTTATTTTTTGCTTTGTTTTAACATGTCCTGAACAAAATTGCATTTATTCATTAATTTGTTGTGAAGCACGCTGGTTTTGATAAGTGCTATAAAAATAAACTTATAATTATTATTATTATAAATTTTTTTAAGGGGTGTTTACAAGACTGACACAACAATAACATGACACCTGTAATGAACAGGAAGGAGTCTTTATAAATGGTTATGACTGCTGTCATTAAGTGTAATCGGGCCAATATGTCACTTTTTAGGCAAAGTTGACATTGTTTAAGATGTCTTTGTTATGACATCATCTATCTGACATTAACCAAGAAAGCACAAACATGTCATATCAGGCCTTATTATCAAACTTCAACTATTTAACACTATGTGTTAATACTACACTAAGCTGTGACTGGTTTTGACATTGGCTGCTATAACACCATTATAATTATGTCATGAATATTTTCTTGTCTTTAATCACAGTAGTACAATTTGGACTTATTAAAATGTCATTGTGTTACCATAAATAATTTTTTGTTTCAAGTAAAGTGGTACGATTTTTACTTGTTCTTAATTGTCATCAACCATTATAAGGCCAGTTTAACGACAGAGAATAAGTACCAAGGTGATTTGGGAAGTTTTACTGGTTGCTAATGTAAGCCAACAACTAAATGCTAACTGTAGCTAGCTGCCGTTCGTAAGTTGGCCACGGAGCTAGCGCTTCTAATTGCTGACCCAGTCCTGGGGTGCCAGGAGTCAAACTTGGTCCAGGTACTAGCCTCTCTCAGTGTTGGATGCTGGGATAGGTTCCCAGTGCGGTGTCCCACTATTTTGACAAAATTCCTAAAAGACGTTCCACATTTATGTGAAGGGCACATGATGTACATACAGACGGATGGGCAGGTGGATGAACAGGAAGACAACTGGAAGACATAATGCCTCCAGCCATAGCTGTTGCTGGTGCGGAAATGTAAAGTATACATATACACATTAACAAAAGTGTAGTCTTACTGTAGAGATCTAATACAACTCTTGGGGTCTAGAAGCAGATCTCTCAGGAGGATGCAGGACTCAGGACCCAGGCTGTTAAACTGCAGGCTGAAGACAACAGAGACAGGCAGACACAACAATCACAACCCACTGCATTTGCATGCAAGACAAGCATGGGAGTCATCCAAAGTCAACACAAATGCATTTAAAAGCTCCTCTCCTAAAGAAGTTTCAACAAAAAGATTGTTAACTTCATGAATGGATGGATTTATCACAGGGCTTTTGGATTAGATCTATTTGGTTTTGCCCTAATAAACTAGCAACTGAGTGTATTTTCAACTTTGCAGTGCTGGACTGATTGTGTTTCTGGTGTTTTATTTTCAATTTGTAACCATGAGAATCAGAAGGCATGGCAGACTGACACACAATTAAGGATGAGAAGAACAGCATGTTTGCACTTTTAAATGTTTTTTTGTGCTAAAAGCCATGCATTCTGTTTGACAAATGTCTACAAGTCTGGAGTGACTTTAGTTTTGGTCATTTGTTTTGTGAATTGTTTAGTCTTGAGCCTCCTGCCCATTGTACTCACATCCTCTAGTTGAATGCTGCAATGCCACAGTTAAAGAATAAGGGAAGGCAGCTGTCTAACCACAATTAATCTGTAAGCACTGACCCTATTGGGTAACTTCAGTAATAAGGTTAAGAATATAAATCATTAGAATATTAAAACAGCATTGATTATATTTTGTTTTTATGTCTGGGGCCATTTACTTACAGTGTCTCCATGACATACATTCGTTTTTTCAGCACTGACAAGATTATTTTTACACTGTAAAGTGTCCTGTTCATTACTAGCAGTCGTGTTTAAAAGTTTACACTTGTAACGATCATGTACACACGTGGACAAAATTGTTGGTACCCTTCCATTAAAGAAAGAAAAACCCACAATGGTCACTGAAATAACTTGAAACTGACAAAAGTAATAATAAATAAAAATTAACTGAAAATGAACTAATAAAAAACAGACATTGCTTATGAATTGTGGTTCAACAGAATCATTTAAAAAAACAAACTAATGAAACTGGCCTGGACAAAATGATGGTACCCTTAACTTAATATTTTGTTGCACAACCTTTTGAGGCAATCACTGCAATCAAGCGATTTCTGTAACTCCCAATGAGACTTCAGCACCTGTCGACAGGTATTTTGACCCACTCCTCGTGAGCAAACTGCTCCAGCTGTCTCAGGTTTGAAGGGTGCCTTCTCCAGACTGCATGTTTCAGCTCCTACCACAGATGTTCAATAGGATTTAGATCAGGGCTCATAGAAGGCCACTTCAGAATAGTCCAATGTTTTGTTCTTAGCCAGTCTTGGGTGTTTTTAGCTGTGTGTTTTGGGTCATTAACTTGTTGGAGGACCCTCAGCTACCTCTCAACAGTGGGACAGCCGCTGTATGAGCTCCTGAAAAATAAGACTGCATGGACCTGGAGTCATGCACAACAAACCGCCTTTGAGCATGTTAAAGAACTATTAACAACTGCACCAGTACTCGCCTACTACGATGTGAGCAAACCTACTGCAGTGTCGGCTGATGGGGGGTGTGCTACTTCCACTCCACGGTGAGCAGTGGAAACCTGTAGCATAATACATGATGGACACCAGGGCCTGAGCAAATGCAGAGAGAGAGTGTGTTCATCAGTGTGGTGGCCTGGACTCTCTGCTGAGATAAACAGACTTGTGACCTCATGCCAGGTGTGCCGCGAACTGAAAAGAACGCAACAAAAGGAACCTCTCATCTCCACACCACTTCCTGAGAGACCCTGGAAGAGTAAACCAATATGATTAACTCCACTTGGGTTATATTGGTTTAGGATAAGTGCAGCTAACTAATTCAGTCCTTCCAGAAAAACGCAGAGTTTTTTTGTGATTGTTGCACTTCCACTCTCATGTAACACACCGGGATAATAATTTGCTCGGTCTTTCGCACTTATTTTTGTTGGCAAATGAGACTGATTTGCGGACTGCATTGTGTCTTCTTTGTGGGGTTTGCAGATTTCTGATGACATCACTTCATAACGTTCCCAAGGCAAGAGGAGGAAAATGGCTGCTCTTGTGTGGCGTAAACGCAACATTTTTCAACTTTCTGCGAAGATATATGTGACTTTTTTGCAACGAAAATGCGGGGATTATGAAATCATGCAAGCTCCGCATATTTTGCGCGCAAATTGCTGATTTATGCGGCGAAAGTGCGGCGACTTTGAAAAAATGCGGCCCCCCGCATAAATGACTTTGGCTGATTATGCGTTAAATCATGCGATCGCATAATCGCGTTTTTCTGGAGGGACTGTTAATGTCTCTATTATGGTGTTCGTTCTACACTGTGGGAAACAACAAAAGAAAAAGGGGGAGATTATACGGCAGTATAATTTAGTAAAAATGTACTTGCGCATATAGCTAATAAAAGCTTCAGCTAAACTAGAGAAGCCTCCTTCACAATTATGTACACTGGGCTCTTTGGTTACAACTCATATTATCCATCTCTTTAATTTGTCTTAAGTTTTTCTCTTGCAGCCATGTCCAGGGAGGTTGGCTACAGTCCTGTGGACCTTAAACTTCTGAATCATATGTGCAACTGTAGTCACAGGAACATCTAGCTGCTTGGAGATGGTCTTATAGCCTTTAACTTTAACATGCTGATCTATAATTTTCTTTCTAATCTCCTGAGACAACTTTCTCCTTAGCTTTCTGTGGTCCATGTTCAGTGTGGTACACACCATGACACCAAACAGCACAGTGACTACTTTTACTTTTGACTACCCTTTAAATAGGCAGACTGACTGATAACGAGTTTGAAGACACCTGTGATGCTAATTACAGGACACACCCCTTAGTTGAACATGTCCCTATGGTCAAATTATTTTCAATCTTTTCTAGGGATACCATCATTTTTGTCCAGGCCAGTTTCATCAGTTTGTTTTTTAAAATGATTCTGTTGAACCACAATTCAAAAGCAATGTCTGATTTTCATTAGTTAATTTTCACTATTTTTTAAATTTATCATTACTTTTGTCAGTTTCAAGTTATTTTAGTGAACATGTGCATTTTTCTTTATTTAATGGAAGAGTACCAACAAGTTTGTCCAGGTGTGTATATCAGGGGTATTCAACTAAAATTCATATAGGTCCAGTTAGAGAAAAATTCCTCAAGCAAAGGTCCGGAACATCATAATGTCTAACTTGTCTTATGATTTAGTGTGATATATATTGAAGTAGCCTAGTAGTTGTATCATAATCTGTATGTAATCAAGAACCGACTGTCAAATCAAATAAAGAAAGAACAATTCAAAAGCATTTCGTCACTTAACATTTAATAACACAGATATATAATACTGTATATATGTATTATTTTCTTCTCTCTTTAAAGAAATACCTTTTAAAATGAATAAAATAATGAAACGAAAAATCACAGGGGGCACTTTAAAAAGTTAAATATATACAGAAGCAAATTTAAAGTTAATGTCACATTTCACAAATTAATTAACACCTACATGTATTTTTATATATTGTTGGTGCATGTAATGGCATATTCATTTATCTATTGAACCATATATTTATTTATTTTTTGTTAATTCTGTCAGTTTTAGTCCTCCAATATTTGGGACATAAATGGCGACATTACTGTTCTGTTTAATTTTTTTTAAATTTAAAAATAAAATAGTGAAAATAAATAAAATAGCTTTTTACAAATTGTACATCTTAAAATAAAGTACTTAATTAAAAAAAAAATAATAATAATGTGTAGCAGCAGCTTGAGTTTCCCTTTTTCTTTGTTAATGTTTCACATCTTAACAGTCTCAAACAATTTTACAACAGATAGATATCAACACATCTTGATCCCACTTGTCTCTCTGTCTGTCACTCACTTTTCACCCTTTCATCTGTCTGTACTCAGAGTCGCAATGTTTATCGCCTGGAATGCACAGATTTGATTGGCTGAGTAGCATCACGTGGGATGGCTTAACTCGCATGCAATTTGTCAGTGGATTTCCTGATCCGCTAAACCAGTACTGTCCAGGTCCGTATAGGACGGGGTCTGGGTCCAGACTCGGACCGCGGTCTGCCTGTTAGTGACCTATGATGTATATCATGCCAGTCCTGAGTTCCAATGATTTCTACAACTGTCATTTTTCTGTGATGGAATGAGTGGAACACATACGACTTTGTCACAAAAATGTTATCCAAATTTGAATTGTAGCATGGCCTCTTAACTTGTTCTGAGTGATTCTGATGGATAACAGCAGATGGCTTTTCTGGGCCCATTTTAATAGGGCTTGTTTGATACAACCACTAGACTCAGCCACAAATACTATAATGGAAAAGTCTAAAGAGCTCAGCTGTAACGACCCTAGAGGTTTTATAAATGTTTCTATTGCTTATGCTTGTCTCCGTTTCAATAACCCTCTGTTACCTGAGTGAGTGTGTGTGTGTGTGTGTGTATGTGTATGTGGGTGTGGGTGTGGGTGTGTGTGTGTGTGTGTGGGTGGGTGTGTGTGTGTGTGTGTGTGTGTGTGTGTGTGTGTATGTGTGTGTGTGTGTGTGATTGGTTGCAGGTGTGTTTGTGATTGAAGGTTGATCAGGGAGCTGATTGGTTCCTGCCTTGAAGCCAGGAGTTTAAGGACCGGCACCTCCAAGTTCCTGGGGGCTCTCCTCTGTCAGCCAGACTGCGAGCATGGTCGATTGTGTTTGAGATGTGTTTTTGATTAAAACCTTTAAAAATGCTTTGCAGCTGGTGGTACTTGGAGGATGGGAAGAGGGGAGTCTCATTTTCATGTTGCGCCAGGGTTTTCCCTAGGCCCTGGTTGTAAAATCAGCATTGATCTAAAAGAGCACATTATTAATTTGAATGAGTCAAGAAAGTCACTTTGAGCCCTTTCAAAGCAGTTACATGTCCCAAGATAAACTGTGCAAGTATTATAGTGTTTTATATCGCCATGGGCTAAGACGCTGCCATGCAGGAAAGAAGCCCTTGCGCCATACGTGGCACCTTAAAGCTCAACTGAGGACTGAGGAAAACTCTGTGGTTAGATGAACCAAAAATTTAGTTGTCTTGCGACTTTGAGCAGCAATATGTTTGGAGGCGAGAATGTGAGGCTTTTAACCCCAAGAACACCATAACTACTGTCAAGCATGGCGGTGGTATTATTATGCTGTAGGGCTGTTTTGCTGCCAGTGGATCTGCTGCTCTAAAGAAAGTAAATGAAATAATAAAGAATAAGAATTATGTCCAAATTCTTCAGGAAAACCTAAAATCGTCAGCCAGAAGATTGGCTCTTTGGTGCAGTTGGGTGTTCAAGAGGACAATGATCCCAAACACACATCAAAAGTGGTAAGGGAATGGATAAATCATGCTACAATTGAGGCTTTGGAATGGTCTTCCTAAAGTCCTGACCCATCGAGAACATGTGGACTGTGCTGAAGAAACAAGTCTGTGCCAGGAAGCCAACAAATTTAGTTGAACTTAACCAATTCTGGGAAGAGGAGTGGTTAAAAAGTCAACCAATTCTGGGAAGAGGAGTGGTTAAAAAGTCAGCCAGACAACTAACAGAGGCTTGTGAATGGCTATCAAATGAACCTTACTGAGGTGAAAATGGCAAAGATACATTTTACCAAATATTAGAATTATTGTATGTGTGACGCTCATGAAATGTAAGGCTACATTTTATGTAATTTTGTTTGCTTTGTTATGAAAATTTTATTTCTGTGGAAAAAAACATGTCAATATGTGCCAAAATGGTCAATTATTGCCTCTGGGTAAAAGCAACAGCCTTGCTTATGTGATACTCTTACAGCTATTCAGTGTTACCAGCAGGAGGCAGTGTGGCGCTTTGCTTCTTCTCTGGGATTCTCCTTGTGAGCGGACTCTTGTTTACTTCCTCATTCTACTGAGCGACGCTGCACTAAAAAGAAGCAACGGTCGCCTGTCTTATTCTTTCTCCTGTTTTACAGGAACCTTATCTGTTACACAGGTAGTCTGTCTGGGACCTGTTACATATGTATATTGTTGACCCAGCAGATTTGGTCACATTTTCAGAGGACCTATGATAAATTATCACTGAACCAAACTTCATGAATGTTTTTGTGACAAAATAATATGCGTTCCACTCATTCCATCACAGAAAACTGAGAGCCGTAGAAATCATTGGAACTCAAAACTGTCATGATATACATGTTCTTTACAAGTGGATGTAAACTTTTGAGCACGACTGTATCTTAGTCACAAGTTTTTAATAAACAATTTTCAGTTAGGCAGAAGGAGTAGGATTTTCCCCAGAGCCAACGACTGCCCTCTGCCTTATATAAAAATACTTTCCACACAGTCATCAATTATGACTCACTAGAAGTATGTATATGGATTTACTTAGTTGTGATTCAACAATTGGTTAATGTAATGTGATATAGACACATCTAACTTTTTAAAGCTAAAGCAGCAGTAGTTGTATTACAATGTTTAGTATCATGCATGAAACAGGTGTAACTGAGGTAAACATGGTTCTGTGAATTCCTGGATGACTGCCAGTGGCAGTAAACAAAGTGGATATGTCTTCTCATGTGTCCCAATGACAAATGTCACGTGGCAGAGCAGTCAAGTAACGTGAGCTGGAGAGTGATTGAAGAGAGGCAGAACAAATAAACTGCTCTGGTGTCAAAGCTGGAGAAAAGGAAATGTTCAAAAGTGTGGGCACACTGCACCAATGCACAATCAGTAATCTTTCTTTCTTTCAACATGGTTAAAATTACATCACACACAAGAGAATAACATTTCAGCAGTGTAGTTGCTAATCATCTATTTCATTTATTTTATATTTAAATGTTTTAATAACAAAAACAACCAATACAAATACTGTTAAAGTAGCAGATCAACAGGCAGTATCGGTGACAGCAGTAGTAGTATGCTAATGATATCCATACACACGCTCAAGCGTGCAGGCTTTGGGTGAATGCAGCACAAGTGCAGGCTTCATCCTGTCCACTGTTTGCATGTCAACCCTGCCTTCGTGTGTATCTCTGCCTTGCACTCGGTTATAAAAAACACACAAACACAAAGCTTTCCACACATCCATTATAAACTGAGAGCAGAGGAGGGAAATGGACACAGCAATGTAACATGGTCCCTCCGTTTTATGCTGCTGACATAACCTGGTCCAGACCAGTTCATGTGCAGAGTTTTGGTTTGAAGTTGGCTAAAAAGCGCCTTTCAATAATCAGCTCCTCCAAAAAGCATCTATAATCAATAGTCATGAGCCATACATATTCTCAGCTGAAGGCGTTATAAGCAAATCTATTGAGCTGCAGTGTTACATTAATGTCAACAAACAAAGCTGTCATACAGTAGCACACACGTACGTTTTGCGTTGTTTTGGGAACGTGCACAGAGCCTGAAGAAGAAAGCCTGAGTAACAGAACCAGACTCTAATTGTGGCAGTGAATGTCCAGCTGGGGTGCCATAGAGCATGCGCACTCGAGACTTCCGCCGATCAACTTGGCTAACTTCCAGATTAGCGCCGAGCTAACTTCTAGACTCTCCAAATTCTGGCAGTAACATGAGTCATTTCGCGGGGGTTTTGAGGCTTTTATTACCATTTTACACAATGTTAGCATTTGTGAAAAAGTCCCCAGTGCATCACATGACGATGTAATTGCACGGCTTGGCCACAACAAAAACTGGCTTCAAGGTCTGCCGCTCTTTGTGGGGGCTTGACCTCTATAACCACCGTTGTGATACCCGTTATCTCTGACTGAGGTTTTTGCTTTTTGCGGAAGCTCACGCAAAGAAAGCCTGGCTCTGTTGAATTTTCTTCATAGTATACCCCTAGGAGCTGTGGGATGACCTCTGCATGCAACTGGAGCATCTAGCATCCAGAGGGGGAAAAAAATCAATAGCACAACCAACTGTTTAAGTATAGATAGTGTAGCTGCTGAGCGAGCCAGAACAAAGACAAGGTTCTCGGAAAACGTCCCGATAGGAAAGGAGAAGTAGTACAACTTGTTGACAACACAGCCTTAGGGGATAAAGAAAATGTACTCTGACCATTAAATCACAGGCAGAATGACAAACAAAAAAACAACAGAGAATGGGCTTACGTCTGTGAGGAGACATATCCACTTTGTTTACTGGCAGTAATGGAATGAATGCAAGGGAAAATGCATTCTAACAATAATAGTAAGTTTTGTTTCGTTATTCTCAGATCTTCATTGCAAACCACAACAAAATAATTACTGAGTGTGTCTCACTTGAGGTTGTATGTGTGTCTGAAGGCAGGCAACAGCAACTGAAGCATGTCATGAGTCAGGAGACAAGATGACAGGTCCAGCTCTTCCAGGTGATAACTACAGGGAGATATCATAAGACATTTTTAAAAATTCTATGACAAGTGTAACATTAAACATTTTTGCATTTCATATGCAGATGCACAAACCATCTGTAGCCTTGCTATAACCTCTGCAAAACAATTTATGACAGCATTACACAATCTCATGTTAATGGCTGTACATGGCCACTTCTAAAAATATAAAAAGTATGAATAAGATCAATATACAATCTTGAAATTTGCAAATAGCACTGGTTAATTAGACTGCATTTTGTCCTTTATGAAGTTGAAGGGAAAAGGGACCTGAACAAGAGCCATACTATATGCAAGTTGTGTCTAACTAAACTAAACAGAGCTAAACTAGACTAATACATGTTTTAAATGTATCAAGTAGCCACACAGTGAGAACAAAAATAAATCATACATAGAAATAATCAAGATGCATCATTAATTTTTCCCATTTTTTTAAATTCCTCAAAAAGTGCCACAATTAACACCCCTACTTTCAGGAAATCTTTCAGGATTTCAATGACTAGAAATACTGTAAGCATGTCAGTACTTGTTTTGTCCACCCGGAGTTAAAAAATTACAAAAAAAAAAAAAGACCTGGGCTGCAGGTGAATGGTTGTTTTGGCTGAGGAAGGTCCCTAACTGAGTGAGACCCGCAAGCAGTTCACTTGCATCCAAAGAATTTAAATTTAAATTCCCTAAATTCAAAGAAAGGGTGCCTCTATGCTTCCTTTGGCATCTCCTTTAACATTAGAAAACACTGGACCATCCTTTACAAAAAGAACAGAGATTGTTCAGGCCCGTGTAGTAGCAACACTTAATTAGCACACCACTCTGGCATTCACAAAAACATTTGATCAACTTTTTACATTACACATCCACATTCTGTATCAGCCATAACAACTACAAATCATGATCAATTCAACATTTCAAGGTGTTTAATTGTGTGGCAATTATATGCATAAGATTATAATCATGAAGAAAAAGTGACATGAGATGTTTTTATCCAGATGTATTCAAATAAGCGGTTGAAACTTATGAAAATTATATAATGATAGTTGCCTTCATCCTCACGTTGCATCAGTTCAACAAATATTTTCATCGTTTTACGTTTTAGACTACTGCAGACAGCAAAACTGTATGTCACAGCAACACACCAAACTAGTGCATGAAAGAGGGAAAGACAGTGCCTGCACACTATGGGGCTGGAGATGTGAGCCACAACAGTTCATCATAGTTTATAATACTGCAGCACAGTGATGATAGACATGTTTAATAGAGGAGATGAGCATTTATAACATGGACCAATATGTCTGTGACTGTTGACAGTCTGCAGAATATTCATGCAGTTCACTGTAAAACACAGAATTGTAGTCTTAGTTGAAGTTAGATTCAGTTAGATTCTTTCAGCATAAGAGTTTTCTTTTCCTAAGTCCTTTGCATTTACTTCTATTCTATTTAACACAGTGCCAAGCAGCACTTCTTGTCTGTGTGACCAAAGCATGGCCTCAACCAAAAACTATACAAGACTCAAACTACAGCTACCTGTTGAGTAATTTTAATACAATCGATCCACAAGTTGGGGAGGCACAGTGATGCCTTGACCTACATGCTAACATCAATGAGCAAGTTTCAAATTGTTGAGTGCAAATAGAGATTTTCCTGCAGTAACTATCTCATTATGGCCAGTAAGGGATGCTGCAACTACAGTTCTGAGGGATATTCTTTTGGATCTACTTAATAATGAAAAATCAATTTATAAACAAAAATATCATATGGAGTGGCAAAAAAGAAACAAAAAAAGAGGAAAAACCCTTCATACTGAACATGTGCCAGTAAAGGCACAGTTCATAGTTTACCTTGGAGAAGCGCATGAGAGCACAGAACTCAGTACGAAACATTTGAGTGACGTCATACGAATGTTGGTGAGTCGGATGGTTCTGATTGAGGCCAGAACCTCAGCAGTCAGTCTGGGATTCTGAAACTCATACAGAAGGACTAGCAGATCCATCAGCTCCTCTGGTGGTTGTGGCTTGCTGAGCTCTAGCATTACATAAGAAAAAAAGATTCTCATTATCCATTACACTTTCTGTAAAATTTAGACAATCAAAATAAATGCACCAAATTCCTCCACTGTTGATTAAACAAACATGTCATCACTCCTGGTACACAATCTTGGAGCACAATCCCACCTGTAATTTCTTCTTCTTCTTTTATGTTTTGGTTTGTCAAAATTTACACTGCCCAGCTATTGAGAAAAAGAGTGCTTTCTTGTACAATACATTGGACACTATATTGGTGAACTCATTCTGCACAGGTAGACATTTTTTGCTGTAGGAGAAGAAAAGACACTACCATTTTAGCTTCATACCCATGACAGCTGATGACAGCTATATTTGAACATGTCCAGTATCAGTTAGGGATGTTCGACTAATTTTCCTGATGTTTAAACTTCAACCAGTCAACTAATCTAAAAGTTAGAAATCACTAATAATTGAGCACAGTTTCTTCAGTTTCTAAAATCTTATTTAATCATTGTAGTTAATTATTGTTAGCCAACGTGGTCGGGGAAAGGGAAGTCTGGGGCTCGCTGCTGAAGCTGTTGCCTCCGCCACCCGACTCCGGATAAGCGGGAGACAATGAATGAAGGATGAATGAATGAATGTTAATTATTGTTGGTTGGTTTGTCAGCATGATTACACAAACAGATATGAACAGATTTCCAACACAATTGGATGGAGGATGGGTCTCAGCCAAGAATAGACCTCATTAACTTTTGGTGCAGATCAAGATAAAGAGACTGATCCAGGAATTTCTTCTTACTTTCTTGAACATTGTGGTGCTCATATCTATGAGTGAGGTATGTGCTGTACTGAGTGCTAGTTTATAAAGCAACATTCTACTAAGAACATTTGAGAGCAAAATATGTCAATATGTAACTGTATATATGTACACACAATGTAAAAAACATTCATAATAGGTTAAACTGACTAATATTTCTGATGCCAACTCGTGAGGATAGCAACATTTAATCCAGTCGACTAATCATGCACATCCCTAGTATCTGTCCAGTCGATGTAAACAACAAAGCTGTCAACACTCTAGAATTACATTTTAACTTTGTAAGACAGTGTGTAATTTTTACCTAAAGAAGGGTATTTCATATATCAAAATGAGATCAAATCTGATTAGTACACATGTAATATTTTAAACTAAAGCAAATTCAACTTATTTAAACATGAAAACTATGTGTACTGCATCGGCAAAACTGAAGAGATCCTATATTTTACCTCTGACAAGGTACTTCCGCAGGGCCTGTGTGATTTGGGCGACAGTGGTGCTCTGAATGCTGCAGCCCAGTTGCTGGAGAAGGACACGGTTACCATAATGCAACAGTCCGCCCATGAAGATAGGGTAGAGCTCAAAAGGCTGGCCTTTACTGTACTGCTTTGGCTGCGGGCCATGGACTCCCAGGAGGCTTTGTTCCACCTGATCCAGGACATCCTCATTGTAGCTGTCCTCAGTGCGGAACATCTCAGCTGCCATGGTTCTGGCAATACTGCCTTTGTTGTGACTGCTTATTTTCTCATAAAATTTGGGAAAAAGCTTTAGGAGGTTGAATACAGCAAAGATTCGGAGGGGGATGAACTTAGAAAGGATGTTGACGATGGCATTAACATCCTCGCTTGCCTGACCGATGGCCACAGACACCTGCCTGGTCAGCTTCTCCAGAGCTGATTTGTTCTCTCCTAGAACCACATAGAGAGCCGCCAGGTACTCCTGCATGGCTGGTACAGCAAATACATAGCGCCTCTCATCATTTTCGCTGGGTTCTTCAGGTGAATGTTTACCACTTTCAAAACAGGGAGCCAAGAAAAAGTCTAGCACATCAATCCGGAACACGGCCAGCTGCCGTAGCTCCTCATCTGTCTTGGTTTTCCCTCCAATCCACTGCTCCAGTTCCTTTTCTGAAAATGACATTCGTTTGTATGTCACACCGTCAAAGGCAAGTTTACCAAGTGTACGGACCACATACAACATCAGAGAGCTGGGGTGCTCCTGAATGGGCAAATTTGTCCCAGTCCCAGTCCCTAGAACCTCACCCCCAAAGTTGAGCCTGAGGAAACTTGTGTATATCCCAGTCAGTGTGCGGATGGGTGCTCTGGCATCTGTGAAATGGAGGAAGTGTAGGGTAGCACATGTGAGCCAGCAGTATGAGGGCAGGAAGCAGGCTGCAGCCAGCTGCCTTTCTCTCTGGAGGTTTCGGTAGAGCAGTTCTATAAGAGCATGGGCCTCGTGGTTACGTGCCGTCTCTCCACTCTGGTGCAGTAGGCGGCTGGTGAAGTACGCCCGCTGGCGGTCTGGGTCATTGAATCCACAAATCTGTGCATACCGACTCACATATTTCTGAGGAATACGGTCCAGGGCAGACAGTCTGGTGGTAACCAAGATGCTGGCCTGGGAAACAAACAGTAGCCAACTTTCATAACCTCCAATCACAAAAATTAAAAGATGAACACACTTAGGACATAATTCAAAACTTTACTTTCATTGATTTGCTTGGGCAAGAACAGAGCATCTGAGCAAATTAAGGCCATTGAAAGCCAGGTCAAACATATTGAGATGGGGAAAATGTGCTTTTCCACAGCAATAATTCCACCAGGTCAACAACAGTGGGCACATCCAAATTTCCTTATTCGATAGTTCTTGGCTCACTTGAACCAAAACAGGATTTTCTCTGCCCATCTAAATTGAAGGCAGGCTGCCTTTATGTTAGAGTATCCGACATAAACGTTTTTTTTTTTAACACCAGAACTATTGTGCCTTCTATCAGCAACTGCTTTGATGCACTAGGTTTATCGCATCGGGTTTGTAGCTTGTGCGCAGCCTGCCGAGGCCAGTGCCATGGAGTATGTTCTGTGTAAACACTTAAAATAACAGCCTGTCAGTGGCAAAAACAAGCACTTTGAGTGGACGTAAGTTACTTTGACAGGCGCAGTTGTCCAAAAGGACATTGCGTCTATTGCAGCCTGTTCCATGGCTGCCGGCTGAGACAATCTGCTGGACCAATTCCAAAACTGTTTGTATTAGTTATTTCTAAAACAAAATATGTAAACATAGGGCCCAGGTTTAAATATACCAAAGTTTTCCCTTAAGTAGAGAGTTAGCTAACATTAAGTGGTTTGCAGCTCCAACTGTCAGTTACTCAGTTTCTATTGAAGAGCGCTAGCATTGTGTAGCTACTGTATGGTACCCAACATGGCCGTGACAACAGACATTATCAAGAAGTGACTATAGTTTACAGTATCAGTTAATAAATGCTGCAGCTTCTCAAGACAAAATAAAGTCTGGGGCCCTGGAAGAAAACAAACGAACCAATGTAATAATGTCCACAAACGTAATAAACCACAAACGTAATAAAAATCTGCAGCATTTAATGTAATAAACCCACAAATGTAATACATTTTCCACAAACGTAATAGCCGCTGCCTACTACAAACGTAACACGCGATTTTCCACAAATGCAATAACTATTACGTTTGCAGGGATTTATTACGTTTGTGGGGAAGTGAAAATCTTTATTGTAATAAATTCCTACAAATGTTATAATACAATGAATAATGGTCGTTGTGGTTTGTTTGTTTGCTTTTACACCTACTAATACTACTGACCATGGGTGCGAAATCCAGCTGCTGACTCTCCGCTCCGGTATCACACAACAGGGGGGTCTGTTGCTCTTTTTTAATTGTTTTGTGGCATATAAATATATATAGAAATTCCAGAATCAAGAAATATGCAAATATATGTCATCCCAAAAGCTTGTTCCTACACTTGAAACTCAAACATTCAAGTGTTGGAACAATATGAAAAACACATTGACAGGTAGTGATGCGGGTCAGGGCTTGTTTGGTTCAGCACCGCGGACAGTGGTGAGAGAGAAGCCCCTTTCACACAGGAGAAGACGCATTAATGCCACAGCGGCGGTTCGCCAATTCTCCGGCGATGGTGATTCACATAGAGCGAAGCATCTCCGCCTTACCGCTCTGTAATTCACACAGAAAGCCAGCGCTGCGGCTCCTAGAGAGGCGTGATGGTACATGTCATGATGATGACGTAGGCGGGTTTTCAAGGTGTTTCCCCAGTTTTCCCCCCTGTCAATCTAAACCCGCGGAGAGTTTATAATCATATGGATGCTGTTATAATGTGTTGTGATTGAGATCCTGACCCACCAAACATCCTGGAAAGTGACGAAGTTAAGCTTTTCACTCTAAATTACATAATTACATAATCGCCATCAGTAAACTGGTAGTTGTCTGACTCTGTCACTCGCAGGGACGGAGGCTGCTTTCCGGGGGAAAGTTCACTGAAGTCTCGGTCGGGAGGGCTGACGGTCGTGGTGATTTATTTTCATCACAAACACTCAGTGAGTTAGTAGCCCCATTCACACTGCCGTTTGCATGTGGGGATCCTGCGCCAATTCTCCACCTCCTCCTCTGTGTGAAAGTTTCAGATGTGGCGATTGGTGAAATTTCGCACCAACGCTGATCCGCCTCTGGAGGTAGTATCAGGGCCTCATTACTGGCTAACCGAACCAGTCTGGACGGATAAGCCGGCTGCCCCTATCGAGGGCGTGTCGATCAGACAGTCTGATACACAGGACTACACAGGTCCTTCACTCAACTTAATAAAGAGAAATGTCCCACAAAGCAACATTACATGACCAAACAAAAGTAAGGTAGTAACTGCAACTGTCTTTGGCAACTTATATGAGAAAAAAAATACCGCAGCTGTACGTGGAGAAGAATCTGTCCTCCTGTCTGTCCTACCGACTCTTCGTCACTGTAGAGGCGAAAGTGATAAATACAGTTAACATGATTAAAATGTGTTAAAATTATATATAATTTCATTTAGAATTTCATATAATGGTTAAAAATGTTAAAAGCATACTACAATTCATGTTATATGTGATTTGGTACATGTTGATAAAAAAGGTGTACTTGCCCTTTAACACCGTATACGTGCACTAGATATTCTGTTGACCTGGATAGTGTTCAGTCAGTGCTTGAGAGCAATGGAAGCAAATGGTTTTCTTACCTTCCTTTCAGTGATCAGTAATTAGTTACAGCAAGTGTATTAGCCAGCCACATTCTTTTGTAAGTCAGTGGAATAAAAACTTTGAAACTGAGCAATAAAACAGAGATTTTTTTTATATTTTTCATTACTACAACAACGTTTCTGAAGTGGACTTTTGTTGAACTGTATAGCTGGGCTGGCTATGGACACTGCCTGTGGAACGGAGCTTCTTGTCGAGTATTAGTAGGTGTAAAGGCAAACAAACAACAACCACAACGACCATTATTCATCGTATTATTACATTTGTGGGAAGTTATTGTAATAAAGATTTTCACTTCCCAACAAACGTAATAAATCCCTGCAAACGTAATAGTTATTACATTTGTGGGAAATCACGTGTTATGTTTGTAGAAGGCAGCGGCTATTACGTTTGTGGAAAATGTATTACGCTTGTGGTTTATTACGTTTGTGGACATTCCTGTGGCAAAATTGATTTCAGTTTTGTTTATTTTCAGAGACAATGCACAAAATATAAACAATAGCACTGTAAATGTGTCAGTGTTAGCCAAAAGGCTAGTTAAATCTTTCACAACATTGACTTTTCATCTTTTTGTTCCATTTTGATATAAAATTAAATCACTATGGACACTTTCATCTGTCAAAGCGGGATTTTTTTCATGGCAACTGTACACCAAGCCTGTCATGCAAAGTCTCAAGCCTTTGCCACCTTTATCTAAAAAAAAATCTAAGGACAACCCTGGGAAAGTTATTATGGTGAGCCCTCTTGCAGGCCATCCCAAAGCTCTCATTTGTGCTCCGAAGAGTGGGGAGCAAGAAGGGGTCTTTGGGGAGCGATGAGCGGGGATCATTAGAACAGACTTCATGGAAGGCTTTTACTGGCTAAGAGGCCCCCTTATTGGGTATCAATTTCTGACTGGTAGCTGCAGCTGATCCGACAAACTACAATATTGGATCACTTTGTCTTTTGATTCATCATCTAGTTAAAAAATGAGTTAGCCTAATTGTGGGTCCGAACAATAAAAGGACCACAAACAACTGTATTCATTCATTAGAAAGACTATTATTTTCATGATCAACCTTGTTAACTGTTATTATTAGAGTTAAAAGTCTATCTATATGAGAGTCTATGAGCAAGATATCACATAATTTATTGTTATTTTCAGTCAGTCAGTCAATTTCTCTGAAAACTTTGGCCATATAAATAATTTCCAGTCCTTAAATACACTATACTCATATTAGGTTACATACTTGGGTTAACAAATAATGCATTCATGAAAATAATATTAATTAATACAGATGCAAGTAATGCATGAATAATATAAAGTCTGCCAGTAGAAATGGTTCCTTGCCACTCAACAGGACACAGTACACAGTATTAATACAGAATACAGCAAAATGTTATTCATGTGCATGTTTTTGTTAAACAGGGAACAGGCTACAGAGAGAAAACACTACTAATCTGGCATTGATAACTGTGCAACTCTATTAGTATTAGCATGTGCAGTGGTGTGCTGAAGATGTACAGATCCAAGTAGAAAAAAAAAGATCTAAAAGTTATATTTATTGTTGTTGTTGTTGTTGTTGCTTGTCATTACAACTCAATGTCACGTCATGTGAAACTTCAAAAGCTGTGTGATTTCTCTGAAAACGCATTTTCTAATTTCCTCTCTCCTTGCATGGTTTCCTTGTGTCCCCAGTGTTTCCCACACATGAATTTATTTGTGGCGGTCCGCCACAATATCAACATTGGCCGCCACATATTGATTTTCTATTTTTGGAGCTGCGCGTCCTGTTCTCACTCACTCAAGACAGCACACCCATCAGTAAATAGCATGATGTTATATACTCCGATCCAGCGGATGGCGGTGTGGTTTTTAGTCCGCCCGTAAAACCAGCGAAGAAGAGGAGGAGGACCATTTAACGCAGTTGGCTTGATCATAACTTCCTCTGCAAAGAAAACAGCTGGCCTCATCGTCGAGATCAAGCCCCCACAAAGAGCGCCAGGCCTTGAAGCCAGTTTTTGTTGTGGCCAAGCCGTGTAATTACATCGTCATGTGATGCACTGGGGATTTTCCCCAAAAGCTAACATTGTGAAAGACACGTCTGTTAAACTGTAATAAAAGCCTCACAACCCTATGCTCTATGGCACCCAGCTGCCCATCCAACGCCACAATTAAAGTCTGATTATGTGGGAAACATGGTCCCTGTATGCATCCTTGTGTGAGGGACTAAGACACAGTGAAAAGATGCAAGTGAGGCAAATGTGGATGTAATTTTAGACAATTGCAATGCACCCAGAGTCATGTCATACCCTTCACTTTGCTGAGAACACTTAAAACACATAAATTCTATTTGTTGTCCTTCTGCCCTAAAGTGTAAATTTAAAACAAATTTCAGACAAAAAGTTAATAACAGTACTGATGGCAGATTGTCCCTTACCTCAGGCAGGAGGTACTTCCTCAGAAGGTTTACCACAACTACACTTGGAGAAAGTGCCTCATTAGGATCACTGCAAAGCTCTGTGGCTCCAATTCGGAAGTCCAGTTTCATCTTCTCCATGCCATTGAAGAGGAAGAGCACATCCTTGGCCTGGTTTCCCTCCCCACTCAGCAGGGGGTGTTTTCTCAGGTGGAGGTACTTCCTGCTCACCAGGTCCCTTAAGGAAGCCACCCTGTATGGGAGGAGAGGTGTCACTTGCATTGTTACTAATAGCAGTGTGATGACGTACATTCAGTGATTTGATCATTACAAATCAAATTCAAGATTCAAGATCATTTTAATTATCATTATAAAACCAGAATTGTACAACTAAATTATAGCTACAGTCGATTTATGCTACTTACAAAAACAAAATTATATAAAAAGGATTACTAAATAATCAATCATAATACATCAGAATCTGTGTACACATCCTCGGTCTGAAGGGACTGAAAGTCTAAGATGTTTCAAATTTTACCTTAAGAAGGGTATTACAAGATATCAAAGTGAGATCAATTATGATCAGTACACATATTTAGTGTGAATGCTGCAAGCATTCCTTCTAGAATTTATTAAAGTTATTATTATTATTCTTGTTCCAGCTTCCGTACGTTTTTCAGCTGGTTTCTCCTCCTACAAATTTTGAGCTACAGAAACCATTCAACTATCAAAATGTTCAGCTTTTTAAGGACATTATTGCTTGAATAAATAAATATTCAGCTTTTTCTGCAAAAATGTTTCCATTCATCCTTATAGGGAATTCTTCAAATTTCATTCTGCTACTTATTCAGCATATGTGCAGCTAGAGAAACTGTTCAGCTATCAAAATGTTCATAACTTTTGAAGCTCTTTCAGCCTACTACTTTTTCAGCTTTTTCAAAATTTCAGCTTCATGTTCAGCTAGAGAAACTGCTCAGCTTTTCAAAATGTTTCTGCAAAATCTTGACCATTCATTCTTATAGTTTTATGTATTTCAGGCAAGTATTTTCCAGTACATTCAGCAGTTTTTCCAAAATCACTTAAGCCATCAGCATTCACAATGTATTTTCGCAGGAAATGCAAATGTTTCTAGTTTAAACTAATGTACTGCTTGGATTCCTTTACAAAAACTAGAAATAGAGGTATAGAGTGACTAAATTTGGCTTTGTGTATATGGTACTTTCCTAAAATTATCACCAAATTGATATATATAATTTATGTAAGCATCTGTTTGTTACTATTTTTGTTTTGGGAACCAAACAGTACATTTGTACAACAGAGAGAAAATCAGAGTCAGTGTTATTAAAAATATACCAGGATACTTTCTCCAGAATTTGCTTGTGTAGGGATGTTGTAAATTCTTCATGGTCAGAGACATTTATGTTCAGAAACTTTTATTTTAAAGTTTTACTTTGAAAGGACGGCTTGTCCCACTTCCTCCAGTCGTAAATCTACTTCACTTTTCTTGGTTGGTCCAAAAGATTTCAAAGATCAAGAAAGTCACTAGGAGTCTTTCAGGCTGAGTGCAGTAGAACTTTATTTGCCGGCAAACAAAGCAAGAGAGCAGGCACAGACAAAATCCGTGAAAAAACAAACTGACCCGAGGTTCAAAGCATTGAGCATCCTCTTTTAAACACAAAAAAACTGGGAGTGTCTTCTCAGGCTTCATGGCCTCAACCAGTCCCTATTCTTCTTTATTTCTGCTGACACTGCTATTTTTCTATGGAAAATCCCCATTCTCCCTTCTGCACCTGCGCGTAGCTTCCATGTACGTGCAGTACCGGTTCACCCACTACGCACACTACGCACATTGCGTAGGGTCCCGCAAACTAATAGAAAAAAAAACAAAAAAAACCAAACCCAAACTAACCCTAACCCAAAACAACAACGTGACGACGTGACCGTCCATCGCGCTGCTCGCGCACGTCAGATTCCCAGTGCATGTGCATCAACCTAGCAAGATGAAGTGGAGTTATCCCTCGGGGAATGAGAAAAGGAAAAAAAGAAACAGCATGACAATGAACTGCGGGAACAGCAGTCAGGTAACTCTCCTCTCCGGGTGGGAGAGTGGGAGGGACGGGGCTAGCCTGTGTTTGACCTGCATTAACAGGGCGGTGAGCCCTGGGTGAACCCCGGTCTCCGTGTGCGTCTTGCTGGCTTCTGTAATTTTAGTTGTCGTGTAGTTACAACTGCACTTATACAAAATGTTAAGTAATGGTTAAATATTGACTAAGATTGAATTTTGTTTGCTTGGATAGCCCACAGGCAAATATAGATGCAGATATCTTAGTGAATAAATACATGTCGTGAAATATAATGACAATGGTGCTAAATAGGCTAAATAATAATCTAAATCACCTACATTTGAAGTATATGAAAGTAAAACAAATGCAACCAATTTGATGGAGCTGAATTAATAGTAGCGTTATCTAGATTTTACAGGTGCTATGCTTAAGCTTCTCACAAGCAGCACAGACTCCAGCCAGTCAGCCAGTGGATGGACAGAGCCAGCTTCATGTAGGACAGGCACAGATGAGCCAGCTTCATCCAGTGCTTAAAGGGGGGATGAGTGGAAGCACTGGGTGTCAGGTGCGACTGTTGAACATTTTGGGGTTCAGTAAGGAGGGCCCCTTAGCAGAATTTTGCCTATGGCCCCATGGAGGTCTGAACTGGCTCGATGTACGTGACTCCAGTATCTTCGCCTCCGTGCATAGCTGCATGTACACCAGTAGCTCTTCGCCTCACTTTGTTTTTTTTAAACAGGTGCTTTTCCTCTATCTATATCAATGGCTCTCGATAACCCAGTCCCCTTCTTGATATATCCCATTATATCTGATCACTCTTTGCACTGCATTTTTGAACATAATAAAAGTGTTACATATTTGGTTATATTATTTAATTCTTATATTTGTGGTTACATTTTCACACTTCACATCATCAGACTACAGCAGGTTTAATCAGTAGATGCACATTTCAGTCAGCTGGTGCCCAGTAGTATGTTTCACCAACTCTTTCACACTTATTACCCTTCATTTCTTACTTTTATCATTATAACAGTTATTATCAGTTATCATCAGTCACTATTTACTAACTATGGTTATTTTATACAGACCACTATCTATTTACTATGGTTATTTTATACTACACACCCTTTTAATTTCACATTGTCATTTACGCCGCCGACTCCGGTGCAGAGGTGGTGCATGAGTCACTGATGATGTAAGTCGCAGTATTATTGCTGTGGAGTTTATGTGACAAAATGCTTTATTCTCCCTAAGTATTTCATGATATTACACTGTCTGTTCTTCGTTAAATGCATTTATTTTGCAGTCGTAATGTTAGTCAGAAGTTGTTGCCGTAGTTAGCTTGTTAAGATATTAGTCTTATTTAAGCTAACTGACTAACTAACTACCTTCAGTACTGTGAGCACAGTTGATGTTTATTGTTCATATGGAAATATGCAGACCTCATTTAAGTTCCTTAAGTGTCTTTAGTTAGTATCAGTTAATGCTAACTAAGATAATAACTCAAATATGTATGTTTTGTTTTCTGTTAATTCCAGAAACTAAAATCATTATGCACCTCTGTACTGCGCCAATAAAGAGCCTAAACTAAGCTGATGACTGATGTGTGTTCTCTGACCGGAGCCCTGTAGTGCTCAATTTCTCCACACGCCAGTTATAGATGTCTAATCCTCATCAAAGGTCCTTCAAGTTGGATTAATTGGCTACTGCAGAAGATGTCATCAGAAGAGCAGTCAGCATCTCTACCTCATCCTGAGATTCGAAAGCACAGCTAGGTGTCACCGCACCCCCAGACATCTTGAAGACTACATCCTTGCCTACAATCCTCAGTGACCTGCCCTTTCCTCCTACCCTACAGACAGAGAGCCAGAGGAGCAGAGAG
The DNA here is from genome assembly GCA_039737535.1 of Lagodon rhomboides. Taxonomy (NCBI): domain Eukaryota; kingdom Metazoa; phylum Chordata; class Actinopteri; order Spariformes; family Sparidae; genus Lagodon; species Lagodon rhomboides. The sequence continues at coordinate 33,191,154 of CM077787.1, read as the reverse complement.
GAGCAACAGCCACAGCAAACAGTAGTCAATCCGATGCAGCCTCTCATTTGGACAAACGTGCAGCCTCGCACAACAGTGCCCCAGGCTGGTGGCTGTGTGACAAGAGTAGGCCTGCACGATATGAGCAAAATGTGCGATGTGCGATGACACCCTTCAATATTGCGATGACGATATGACTTGCGATAAATAAGAAAATATTGAAGTTTGCATATAGTTCCTGTGTCTTTCAGATTTTTCTGCATTAATAGATTCCCTGCTTTGAGGTGCTCTTAAACACTTAATAGCTGATGACAATTAAATTAAAAAAATACATAACTTTTACATACTTATGACATTAATGTACACATGTTACTGTTGGTGCAGTGATGGTCGTGTTACCTGACTGCTGCTCGACGTTTGCGCTCTAGACTGACTGGCCTTAAATTGCTCGTGCAGCTCTTTATGGCGGTGCAGCAGGTGGTGACGGAGGTTGGTGGTGTTACCTCTGGACGTTGCTACAACTGTTCTGCAGGTCCTGCACAGTACCTGGGTTTGTAAATTGTCTTCTGGCTTGAGTCCAAAGTATCTCCAAACCGCGGAGCTGCTATTTCTTTTTGCCACAAGCTTTCGTCGGCATTTTCACCGCTCTGCTCTCCTGCCTCCGACATCCTGTTTACTCTGGCTACTAATTTTCACGCAGGAACGTGAGCAGAGCTGAGCGTCATACGATTGGCTAAACGGTGTGCATGCATTGCCCATGTGTCCAGGGCCGCATCTGATTGGCCAAATGTCAGCACGCAGAGTGTGAAAGCATGGCGGATGTAAACAAAACTTATCGCACTTCAGACCAGCTTTAGCGATGGGTTTATCGCGCACGTTCACATCCCGATGACGATGAAAATACGATTAATCGTGCAGGCCTAGACAAGAGAGTGGGACATAGGTGAGAGACTACACTCCTGTAGCAGGAAGTGAGAGAGCAAGCTCTGTATTCACACCAGTACACCTAGCCTCATCAAAGTGCCCAGGCTCCCCCATTCAACCATCTCATGTGGCACGGTGACACAACCTCTGGGCCTTCAACATCCCATCAAGCCAGACCCTCTGCTACTACAGACTACAGGGCTAACTCATCGCTATGATAGCTCTGGACAAGTTCTACAACCACAAGTACAACAGCAGGTAACGGCTACAGCGCATACCTATGAGCCCATGGCTGTGTCTTACAGCTATCCAGCTGCATCGCAGTATCATCTGCCACAAGTGATGCCTCAGGCCTCTTCAAATTATGGCCTGCCTCAGTATGCTCATGTGCCTACAGCAATAGCGCCCCCTCAGCATCTGCTGCAGTGGTGAGTCTTTCATCTCCAGCTGTTCAGTCACAGCTGCAATCTAGTCAGACTGTAGCCCCATTCAGCTGTAGCCCAGACTTCTCCACAGATACTGAAAAGGAGTTTGCTAACTTGAAGCTGGCTTTAGACAACATGCTTGAGCCTCATCCAGAACTGATTGAGAAGTACAAATGTCATGTGTTACTTGAACACCTCAAGTTGCCTGAAGCACAGATGATTGGCCAGTCCTGCCGCCACCACCCATACCCATACTCAGCAGCTATGCAAGCCTTATAGCTCCAATATGGTCAGCCACACTCGCTGGCACAAAGTGAAATAGCAGCCATTTTAACCACACCTGATGTGAAGCCTGGTGATGCACGGACCTTCCAGAGCTTTGCCCTACGGATCCACCGCTTGGTAAGTATGCTGCTCTCCTTAGAGGGACCTGGGGGTATGGAGCTCAACTGCTGCTCCCACGTCGACCGCTTACTCAGCAAGCTACCCAAGTACCACAGAGATGGGTTCATCCGTTTAGCTCAGTTGGTAGAGCGGGCGTCCCATGTACAGAGGCTTTGTCCTTGCTGCAGCGGCCCCGGGTTCGAGTCCCGGCCTGGGGCCCTTTGCTCCATGTCACTCACCCTCTCTCTCATCCTATTTCCTGTCATCTCTTAAGATGTTCTGTGAAGAAAGCCATATAAAGGCCAAAAAATAAATAAAAATGAAATAAAATATAGCTGCAAGCAGCAATGAGGGGGTCAAGCTGGGACGCAACTGTGCAAGTTATGGAGCAAAGAGCTGTAAGCATTGTAAGCTGTACGCACTTTAATGAACTTAAAATCAAATACACATGTCCAATATTGAACTGATGATGGCGCTTGAGCTTTCAATGCATTGGCACACAAATTGATGTGAGTGATTGTGACGTTATGCAGCATAGAGTTGTAAGCCAAGTAAGCAGCATGCATTTCAAAGAATTTACAAGCATAAATGCATGTCAAACATTGAACTAGTGGTGGCGCTAGAGCGTTCAATGCAAAGGCCTGAAAATTGGTGCGAGTGATTGGGACAGTGTCTTGACTCCAGGTACCAAGTTTGGTTACACTAAGTCACAGCATCGGTGAGAAGACAGCCCTCTTCCTGTTTGGCGGCTTAGACGCCATTTTCGATAGCCTCTCACGGGAGAATAAACTTTAAATTGAAAAATCTTTGAAATAACTTTTGTGCGGCTTGGTCTTAAGATCATCTGTGTCAAGTTTCAAGCGAATCAAACAAACTTTGTGACAGAGGAATAACAATAAGAAGAAAACATAGAATCACTGTAGGGTGTCACGCAGTTTTACTGCTTGACCCTTAATTAGGGGGTCAAGCTGAAATGCAACTGTGCAAGTTATGCAGCGCAGACTTGTGAGCAAAGCAAGCAGTACGCATTTTAAAGAATTTACAAGCAAATGCATGTCAAACATTGAACTAATGGTGGCGCTAGAACGTTCAATACAAAGGCCTGAAAATCGGTGTAAGTGATAGGTTCATTGCAAGACAGGGACGACTAAAGGAGGCACTGTCAGATTGTGGTACCAACTTCTGTGGAGCTGAGCGGGAGCTCCTTGAGGTCTTTGCAGCCATGTCACCACAACTGAAAGAACAACTGATGGAGTATCAGATCGATTTCAAGTTTAACCCACCAAATGCTCCTCACTTCAGTGAGTATGGGAGAGGGAAGTTCGTTCCATCAAGACTGGTCTTCAAGTCGCAGTGGGGAACCAAACAGTTTCTGAAGACGTCCTATAAACACTTTGAATCTTTGAATCTATACATGACCTTAGTGGAAGTGGAGGGGATCTTGAACTCGAAACCACTAGGGTATGTGTCAGCTAACACTGGCGACACTGACCCGATCACGCCTAACATGCCTCTCATGGGGCGGCGGGATGCTGCGCTTCCTCAAGTGGCCTAGGTCCCAGCAGACATGGGGCAGCTTCATGTTCAGAGGCTTTCATTATGAAATTTTACCTTGAAAGTACAGCTTGTCCCACTTCCTCCTTTAATCGCACCTCGTCAGTTATGCCGTTGACTCTGATGAAAGAAGCGGTGCAGAAGTCACTGATGATGTAAGTCGCAGTATTGCTGCTTTGGAGTTTATGTGACAAAATGCTTCATTCTCAGACTCAGACTCATTTTATTGTCATTTCTTCGCCAAGGAACATGGACAAAAAAAAAAAAAACGAAACACAGTGCTCAGGTCCCGGTGCCAAATTAAAATATATAAATAAATAATATTTATAAATAAATATGTTGCATATAAGTATGTATAAATATAAACAAATCAGTAGAGAACTAAATATCCAGACTAAGACTAAATCAGTTGAAAAATGTTTCAAGTCATAGCCGAAACATCACCCAAAGTATTTTATGAAGTTACACTGTCTGTTCTGTGTAAAGTGCATTTATTGTACAGTCATAATGTTAGTCAAAAGTTGTTGTCGTAGTTAGCTTGTTAAATATTAGCCTTGTTTAAGCTAACTGACTACTTGCCTTCAGTACTGTGAGCACAGTTAATGTTTATTGTTCATATGGAAATACGCAGACCTCATTTATTTTCCTTAAGCGCCTTTAGTTAATATCGGCTAATGCTAACCAAGATGGAGTAATAACTCAAATATGTATGCTTTGTTTTCTGTTTATTCCAGAAACTAAAATCATTATGCACCACTGTAATGCGCCAGTCAAGAGCCTAAACTAAACTGATGACTGATGTGTGTTCTTTGACCGGAGCCCTGTAGTGGTCAATTTCTCCACATGCCAGTTTCAGAGGTCTAATCCTCAACAAGGGACATTACCAGAACAGGTGCACTGATACATTTCGCACAGGGAACAATTAACACAGATGTATTTCTTAAACTTAAGAAGATAGTGGCTATCCATCCATCCATCCATCTATTTTCTTTCGCTTTATCCGGGGGCCGGGTCGCGGGGGCAGCTGTCTGAGCAGGGACACCCAGACTTCCCTCTCCCCAGACACTTCTTCCAGCTCTTCCAGGAGGATCCCAAGGCGTTCCCAGGCCAGCCGAGTGACATAGTCACTCCAACGTGTCCTGGGTCTTCCTCGGAGTCTCCTCCCGGCAGGGCATGCCAGGAACACCTCCCGAGGAAGGCGTCCAGGGGGCATCCGATACAGATGCCTGTGTAGCGGCTTTGTACTCTCTCTCGTTGCGTTATGTGATTTAACAGACAGGGACCGTCACTGTCGGCAGCATGCCATTTATTCCGGACACTGGCAGAGGAGTTAATCATACAGTCAGTCGTGCTTCTTTTTTTTCCCTTCACACACACACACACACATCAGGGAGACAGCGAGGTTGAACTGCTCTAACTCATGTCAAACTGAACATAAAATAACCTACAAACCATACCTGGCAGAGGAGTTAATCATACAGTCAGTCGTGCTTCTTTTTTTTCCCTTCACACACACACACACACACATCTGAAACGTATAAAATGCAAGAAAGTGCAGGTCAGGGGACACGTGTAGCACTAGCCACTTCATGAACAAGAACAAAAGAAAAATACCATCAACTCTTTACAAAAATAGGACGTGCTCAACGTTCAGGAACTTTATGATTACAAAAACACAACTTAAACCACAAAAGTAAAGTAATTAGCATGAACAATGGCGGAGCTCCTAATTCCTGCACTTACCAGGGAGACAGCGAGGTTGAACTGCTGCTGTCCCCTGGGGTGCACGACCCTAACCCACAGGTGTGCTGCATTCAATTACCGTCGGACAACAAAGTTTCTGTGTGTGGTGAGTTTATGTGGCAAGTGGAATCATTTTTATTTAACTCTGTTACACCTGAGCCACCTCAGCTGGCTCCTCTCGATGTGGAGGAGCAGCGGCTCTACTTCAAGCCCCTCCCGGGTGACAGAGCTCCTCACCTAATCTCTAAGGGAGTGCCCCGTCAGATCTTATTCTTTCGGTCATGACCCAAAATTCATGACCATAGGTGAGGGTAGGAACGTAGATTGACCGGTAAATCAAGAGCTGAGCCGAAAGGTTCACCACAACAGATCAATACAACGGCCGCATTACTGCGGCCGCCGCACCAATCCACCTGTCAATCTCGCGCTCCATCCTTCCCTCACTCGTGAACAAGACCCCAAGATACTTAAACTCTTCCACTTAAGGCAGGAGCTCCCCCCCAACCTGGAGGGGGCAAGCCACCTTTTTCGGTCTATGTATGATTTTGAAAAAAACTCCCCTTACTTTATAAGTAAGGAGATATTTGTATGGAAGATTCCAAATATTTCCCCAATTCCCCCCAAGTTCCCACCAATCTAGACCAGAAGGAGTAGTGGTGACTTCTTTCTGAAATACTGAGTGTAGCGGACCTGCCTCAGCACTGTTGCATCTCACGGTCCTCCCCCACTTTGCAGCCACAAGCCTATTGTTATGATGTAGGGATGCACCGATACCGATACTGGTATCGGGTGTACTCTACTCGTACTCATAAAATTGCCACCGATACCACGACATCGATACCACTTTACGGCAGCGCGCGGTTTACAGCAGTTGACTGCAAGGCGGCAGCGCAGAGTCATGTCAGCCGTGTGGACATATTTTCAGGTGAATGACAGCGACAGAAACAAGGCAGAGTGTAAACTATGTACAGCAAAACTATCGAGAGGAGGGACAAAATCGAAAGCTTACAACACAAGCAACTTAATTAAACATTTGAAATCCCAGCACGACACAGAATATAAGGAGTTCACTCGCGACACCGGCGACAAGAGACAACCAACGTTGCAGCAGACGCTGGCTAAGCGTGAAAAAATGTCAAGAGACAACCCGCGTGCGGTCAAAATCACAGATGCTCTTGCCGAGTATATTGCCCTGGATGACCAGCCACTGTCCGTGGTCGATAATTTGGGATTCCGGCATCTTATCTGCATACTGGAGCCGAGGTATGAGATTCCTAGCCGTACCCATATCACAGACACGGTGCTACGGAAGCTGCACGATCTTGTGAAAAAACACATCCACAACCTGTTGCATGATGTTAAAACTTTAAGCTTCACCCAGGACATTTGGAGCAGCAGGGTCAGCCCAATGTCTCTTATCAGTCTGACTGCACAGTGGATCAACGATGATTTTAAGCTGCAGAGGGCCATCCTGCATGCAAAACAATTCAGAGGTTCGCACACCGGTCAAGCCATTGCAGATGAGTTTCATGTTATGCTTCAGACATGGGGCATTCAGAAAAGTGCAGTCCATGTTGTGTTACGAGATAACGCGAAGAACATGGTGAAAGCCATGAGTGATGCGGAGCTTCCGAGCCTCCCGTGTGTCGCTCACACCCTTCAGCTGGCTGTAAACGAGGGGCTGCTGGCTCAGAGAAGCGTAGCTGATGCAGTGGCAGTGGGACGAAGAACTGTGGGACATTTCAAACACTCCGCTTTAGCCTACTCTCACCTGGAGGACATACAAGTGCAACTCGACCAGCCTGTTAAAAGACTCCAACAGGATGTCCCGACCTGCTGGAACAGCACTTATTATATGCTTCGATCTCTCATTGAGCAGAAGATATATCTTGGAGAGACCACAACTGCTCGAGAGGAAAACCCTCTACAATACTGGGGGGCTCACAGAGTGCGATTTCCAATTCTGGCTCAAATGTCTAAGAGATACCTGTCAGCCCCATGCAGCAGCGTGGACAGTGAACGACTGTTCAGCTCAGTGTCCCACATTGTTGATGAAAAACGCAACAGGCTCACAGCTGAAAATGCAGAGAAGCTTCTTTTCATCAAAAAGAACCTGCCTCTCACTTACGCAACATAAGTTTAATCCTCACGGACAAGAAGTTGTGATGACATGTTGATCACTTGAGATACTCAGCCACAGTTTTATGTTGGTTCTTGAATGAATATGTTTAAGTTTTGAATATGTGGCAAAGCTGTTAAAAACACAGACACAAAGTGACAATTTTGCACTCAGGTTCTTTGGTGATATGTGTGGCAGTGCCATGTTTAAAGCACTTTTGTGGTAAATTTCAGACAGTATGTGTGGCAGTGCCATGTTTAAAGCACTTTTGTTGTAAATTTCAGACAGTATGTGTGGCAGTGCCATGTTTAAAGCACTTTTGTTAAATGTCAGTACTCAGTATATGACAAAGTTTTACTGAAATCTTACAGTATGTTTGGAAGTGCCATGTTTATAAAAGCACTAATGTTGAATGTCAGTATATGACAATTTTGTTAAATTTGTGTTTGTACTGCAGTGAAACTTGTGACAGTCGCCCATGTATGAGAAAAACATACTGAGGAATGTTGTTCAAATAACAGACAATATCTGTGGAAAAAATTTAAAAAATCCAAAGTAACTTTATGTGTAATGGCATAAGTACTCGGTACCGGTATCGGTGAGTACTCAAATGCAAGTACTCGTACACTACTCATTTTGGAAAAAAGTGGTATCGGTGCATCCCTATTATGATGCAATCCAGAAGGGAGAGTTTTCTCACTCTGAAGGAAGAACAGCTTCTAACATTTCAGAGAGATTTACAATAGGGGCCTGGTGGGCCAAAATGACAATTGACACCTCCACAGGATGGAGATGAGGTCCGTTCTCCAGTTGAATGAATCAGACCTCATCTTGAACTGGTATTAACTGTTTGTTTAATGGCTATAAACACTAACATCAAATAGATTGTACTTAACGCTTCAGCAAGAATCTCTGTCTGCAACAGCCCTGACACAAAACACATAAAACTTTGAAGATCCCCTTCTTTTCTTTACAGGGGGGCCTGGTCAGATAACAAGATAATAAGATCATACATCTGCCTGCATTCCAAACTGATTTGAACATTAAATGCTTTTACCTTTGCAACAACCTTTAAAATCAGTATGATGTGACGGTTTTATTCATTCGTCATTATGCTGATCACATTCAGTTAAAATTCTTGTTCACGGTAAAGGAAATCACATTTTTCTAACACCTTCCAAGCCTGTGTTATTCATGAAAGGTTTTCATTGCATTTCTAACATGTGACAATACTGCCATCTACTGACCATGTATGGATGATCATCTCTGCAGTTATATATATGTAGACCGAGTAAACAGGATACATTTTATAACAATTAGTGAAGGAAACGTAGAATTCTGATTTTGTTAAGTCATACAGGTTAGGAACTATTTACTCTTTGTTTAAACAGTTATTTGACATTAACGTTCTTCACGATAATTTACCTAAAAGAGGAATGTACTCATATCAATGTTTTGTTTGTTTGTTTGTTTGTTTTTGTTTCTCTGTTTCTTTCTCTTACATATCACTTGTTCTTGATATTTAAATAGGTCATGGTGGAGGACATATATGTATTTTCAGCAAGCAAAACTCTGTGTTTTAATTATCTAGAATTTCAAGAATTACCATCTCAAACAATGAAAGGACAGAAAGGAGTTCTGATTGGTTGATCAACATAAAAACAGTCTTAGTCTTGGTCTTTAGTCTGTTATCATCTTTATCCTCTCAGCAAACACTAAACTCCGAGTTTAGGAGCTGAACAAAACACGCTGTAAACAGAGCGTGGCAGGGGTCCTGAAGGATCCTGTGTGCTGTCCTCTGTGTTTGCTGCTCACACACAGAGGAAAGTGCTCTGACGGGCAGTACAATGATTTTAGAGCAGACTGTGCTCTGCAGGTGTGTCCTGTTTGCAGGTTTATGGATTGGAACCAGCAGGTAATGGAGAAAGTGATGACACTCTCTATGAAGGAGTAATAAAACGTCCGTAGAATGTTGTTTTTTACCCTAACAGTGTTGAGCTTCCTCAGGAGATACAGCCACTGCTGGCATCTCCTGAGGATCTCCTCAGTGTACGAGGCAAATTTAAGTGCACTGTCAAAAATTGTGCCCAGGTGTTTGTACTCCTCCACAAGCTCTACATTCCTCCCGTGGATTGTGTTGACAGCAGCTGCAGCCAGCTGCCTCTGCTTGCTGGAAAAGGTCACCACCATCTCTTTGGTCTTCTTCTTGTTTATCTCCAGGGCCGATTTATCACACCACTCTACAAACTCATGCAGCACTGAGCTGTGGTGATGTGAGGGACCTGAGAGCAGGGACAGAAGAACTGTGTCATCCGCATACTTTACCAGATGACAATTTTGATGGGTGGACCTGCAGTAATCTGTGAAAAAGCAGGGGTGGGGAACCTTTTTCCTATCTTTAAATTTTCATACCATCACTCAGGGACCATAAAACATTTTTTAAGGTACGCAGCTCACAATATATTTTTATGGCCTTTTTAATTTAATTGTAATAACGCTTTAAAATTGGCTAAAATAATGTTTTAGCCAATTTTGATTTCATCCATCTCAGTGTTTATTGTTTTAATGCAATTCATTTTTTAATCATCTGTTCCTGTTGGTTTTATGTTCACTGATGTTAAGTAGTTTTGGCAGCATTTAATATTATGACAGGTGATATATATCTAATAAAAGAAATCTTACTTATTAGTATCATGATTATATCAGACTGATCTAATGCGATGGCTGGAACTGCTTCTCCTTGGTGAGATGTATGATTTCAGGTGGCAGTGATGACGATGCTACTCTCACAGCGGTAGGTTATCCCAAACAGTGATGCAAACTTCATCGTATGTCTGTTCAGAACAGGAAAGTCCTCCATACATAGATCAGTGTTTCCCACAGAATCAGACTTTAATTGTGGTGGTGGCTGTCCAGCTGGGGTGCCATAGAGCATGCGCACTGGACTTCCACCAACCAAGTCGGCTAACTTCCGGTTTAGCGAGCTAACTTGGATGGAGATAAAATGTAACCGGGCAGCTCTTCTAGACTCTCCAAATTGTATTGAACCAAATTGCTCAAATTCTGACAGTAACACGAGTCATCTCGTGGGGATTGTGAGGCTTTTATTACCGTTTTACAGACGCGTCTTTCACAATGTTAGCTTTTGGGAAAAGTCCCCAGTGCATCACATGACGATGTAATTACACGGCTTGGCCATGACAAAAACTGGCTTCAAGGCCTGGCGCTCTTTGTGGGGGCTTGATCTCGATGATGAGGTCAGCCGTCTTATTTGCAGAGGAAGTTACGGTCAAGCCAACTGCTTTTAGATAGTCCTCCTCCTCTTCTTTGTTGGTTTTTCCGGTGGACTAAAAACCACACCACCATCCATTTTATCAGAGTATATTACATCATGTTATTTACTGACGGGTGCACAGCTCCAAAAATAGAAAATCATGTTCATGTGGTGGCCAATGATGATATTGTAGCGGACTGCTACAAATAAATTAATGTGTGGGAAACACTGTAGATACAGTTTGTAGAACTCAAGCAGAGGGAGATTGTTGTATATCCATTTGAGCTCATCATTGCTTTACAGCTAAATAATTTCGAGCTGTAGGTTGCCTGGCACATCAGCTGGTTCCCCATTGAAGGGTGTTGCAAATATGTTCAGTTCTTTTTGCTTACTTTTCAAGTCCTGCAACCTCTCTCCAAAGGCCTGAAAGAGTTTTACACATTCATCAGCATATGTAGATGTCACAGCTGGCTTTTGTTCATCCGATTGTGAAACTGCAGGTCAAATTTGTTCATAACCAAAACAAGTTGCTCAAACAGATCCTCACCTTTAGTTGTCCCATGCATGGCTTGCAACGTGAGCCATTCCTCACCAATCCCTCGCACAAAAATGGCTAGTTGAGCTGTGTGTGTTATGTCAGTTGTCTCATCACAGGCCAAAGAGAAAAATCTATTGTAGTATCCTTCAATGATTTCTCAATGTCTTGTGCAATGTCAGTAATCCAATCTGAGACGGTTCGCCGAGACAAACTGACACCTTGGAACAGCTTGATTTATTCTGGTGTGAGCAGCTCCACAGCAGCAATGAGGCACTCCTTCACAAATTCCCCATCGGCATGAGGTTTCAGCTTCTTAGCAATAAGCTCACTCATGACGAAGCTAGCGTGCATCACTTTGTCCTGGTCTGCTCGCAGTTTGAATAAAACTGTTTGCTGGCCACTCAAACTCTGTCGAGGAGCGGCAACTTTATCCACACGCGCTTGCCCTTTCAACACATCCACTTTGACATGTTTTGCACTGTACTGACTCTCAAGGTTTGCCTTTTTTATTACGGCCAGCACGTCCCCACAAACCAGGCACACGGGCTTGCCTTTCACTTCCACAAAGAAGTAATCTTTTGTCCATGTTCTGTTTTAGCAAAAGCTCGTCTCCTCTCGTTTTTAACACCTGTCAATCACTGAGGACATGACGTGATGATACGCGATGACAGTTTGATGATGTTGTGTTCAATGACCCTGACCTTGGCCCAGAAAGACAGACACCCACCCATTTCATCCCAGTGGGATTTAATTGCACATTGGAAATACATGTAATTTTTCCTGAATTCATTTTTTTGGGGTTTACTTATGGATTGCCTCACAGGCTGGACCACACAGTCTCGCGGGCCATATATGGCCAGGAGGCCAGAGATTCCCTCCCAAGCCGTGGAGTAAAGGATGAAGAGCAGAGGTGAGAGGATGCATCCCTCAGGAGAGCGTGTAGAGGTCACCGAGACATCGGAGAAGGTGTTACTGACCAGCACCCATCTGTTGGTCAGGAAGTCTGTAATCCACAGGATCAGCTGGTGGTCCAGGGGGGAAGCGGGTGGAGAGTTTCTTTGCAAGGATGTGTGGCTGTAGGGTGTTGAATGCAGAAGAGAAGTCTGCAAACAGTAGTCTGGCTGTGGTGTTGTCTGTCTCTGATCTTGAAAAAAAGGAGTTGAGGTCGTTGGGGAGGGATGCTGGGCTGCTGCCGGCCACCTGGACTGTCCTGTGGGTGGGGGGAGCAGTGTTCTCAGCGGCCATGTTCTTCATCCCCTGCCAAGCTGAGCGGAGGCTCCCTTGTGTGAAATTTTTCTCCACCTTGTTCCTATACTTCAGCTTGGCAGTTATCTGTGAAGTTGTTCTGTCCATTGCATCAAGTGCTCAACCGGACCAGACTGAGTTCTCAACAGGACCAGCCTTAACATCTAAACTAGGCACAAACCAGATGTGTTTTCTGTTTTAAATGAGACCTGTCCTCCTGGCTACCACTACCTCCAGAAAGCCCGCAGCACAGGCCGTGGCAGTGGTTTGTCTGTCATCTACTGTGATGAGCTGGATCTGTCCCCTCTGCCTTCACCTGAACTGTCCTCTTTTGAGTGCCTGGCATTTAAATGTAGGCCTCCATTCTTCTCATTCTTCTTCACTTCTCATTTACCGTCCACCCAAACCAAACCCAGCTTTCATTCCGGAGAAGTACAACCTCCTCTCATCATTCTGTACTACATCTGCCAATACAATTATACATGAATTAGACATGAACATCCACATGAATACCCCCTCCTGTCGTCTTGCTGCTGAATTTCTTCAACTTTTGGACTGTTTTAATCTCACTTAACATGTTGATGTACCCACTCACACCAGGGGGCACACTCTTGATCTGGTCATCACGGACTCTGCCCCTATCAGCAATCTACTGGTGTACGACCTGGGCGTGTCTGACCATCTCCATGGAGTTGCCATTTCTGTCCCCCCACATTAAGATAAAACACCAAATCCACTTTAGGAACCTGAAAAACATCAAGCCAGATAACTTGACAGTGGACCTCCAGCGTCTTATTTCTGCTGAGCTTTCATCAGCCAGTGATTCTGTGGATTTCTATAACAAAACCCTGCATAGAATCCTGGATCTCCATGGACCCGTTAGGACCAGAACAGTCAGTTTCTCCCGTTCAGCACCCTGGTTCACTAGTGAACTGCAGAAAATGAAGACAGCCGGGCGCGCTTTGGAGTGGCATTACAAAGCCTCTGAACTCACTGTACATAAACAAGCCTATCGGGAACACCAAAGGGCCTACTCAAACTCCCTCAGAGAGGCACGATCACAATTCTACTCCAACATCATAAAAAAGAGTCCTGGAAACTCTAAGCAGCTGTTCTCCACCATTAACCATCTCCTCAAGCCACAAACAGTCCTGCACATAGAAACTACAGAAGAACACTGCAATAATTTCATGGCTTTTTTCAGCTCCAAAATTGACACCATCCGCGCTGTCCTATCTGCTGTCTCTCCACTCTACCTATCCTGACTGTCGACCCACAGTCTGGGATCTCCCAGCCTCTCCATTGCTTCCCTGAAGTCTCACAGCAAGAGGTTTAGGACATCATCAGGAGGATGAAACCCTCTACTTGTGCCCTCGACCCCTTTCCTACAGCCCTGGTGAAAACAAACATCTCTGTCATAAGTCCTCTGATCACCACAGTGATAAACCACTCCATCCAGGCTGGCTATGTTCCATCTGCCCTAAAAACTGCCTTAATCAGACCTATCTTTAAAAAAACCTTCCTTGGACCCTGAAATTCTTGCCAACTACAGGCCCATTTCCAACCTTCTATTTCTCTCCAAGGTACTAGAAAAAGCAGTTTCTGCCCACCTACAGGATCACCTGAAACACAACAACCTTTTTGAAAAGTTTCAGTCTGGTTTCCGCTCCACCCACAGCACTGAAACAGCTCTGATGAGGGTCACAAACAACCTGCTGATGACGGTGGATGCTGGCTCACCCTCTCTCCTCATCCTCCTTGACTTATCTGCAGCATTCGACACTGTCGACCACTGTATACTTCTCAACCAGCTACATCACACCATCGGACTCACTGACACTCGCTGTCATCTGGTTTCACTCTTATCTTACCGGCATGTCAGAGTATGTCTCCATTGGAGGTGCAAGATCAGGGACACACCTGTGTGTTTCACCTGTGGGGTCCCTCAAGGGTCAGTCCTTGGTCCCACCCTCTTTACACTCTACATGCTCCCCCTTGGCCAGGTCAGTCACTTTGGAGACTCATTTCACTGTTATGCTGATGAGACACAACTGTACATAAAAATGGACACATTCCCCTCTGCAGCTTTGCCTCCAACTACACCACCATCACCACTATTCACTCTCACCACCTGTCTGGAGGAGTGGATGAATCACAACTTCCTGCAGTTGAACAGCTCCAAAACAGAAGTCATACTTGTTGGCACCCCACACCAGATCCAGTCATCCTCCATAACCAGCATAACGTTTTCTGGGCAGGTCACTCCCCTCTCCATGTCTGTCACTAACCTTGGTGTCATATTTGACCCTCACCTTACTTTTGAGGCTCACATGAAACTCTTCTGCAAAAACTCCTTCCATCACCTCAGAAATATTACCAAACTCTGACCCTAACTCTCCTTTCCTGACGCTGAGAAGCTCGTCCATGCCTTTGTCTCCTCCAGGCTGGATTACTGCAATGCACTACTCATTGGAACCCTAACAAGAGCATCCAACGGCTCCAGTATGTGCAGAACAGTGCTGCTAGGATCCTGATAAGAGTGCGCAAGTATGAACATATCCCATCCTCCGTTCACTTCACTGGCTTCCCATCTCTGCCAGAATTGACTACAAGGTCTCCCTCCTCACTCAGTGCATCCATGGCAAAGCCCCCGCCTATCTCAAAGAACTGCTAAATCCAGAAACCTCATCTCGATCCCTCCGCTCCACTAACTCTCTTATTATTATTATTATTATTACTACATAAAAGTAGACTAAACCACCTTCTCAACTACTCATGACTTGGTTGATGTTAAAATAACATAATAAATAATATAATAATAGTAATAATCTTATTGTCAGTAATTCAGCCTCCTTCAGAATTAGTTACTAGAATCAGTATTGAACAGATTATTTTGAAAATCAAGTGTGTCCAGCCTGTGTTCATGATGAAATTTTTTCGCATAATGAGTCTCAAATAAAATTGAAAATCTGTCCAAACCAAGCTTTGAGTAAGAGAGACAGACACTGTTCCACCATTGTTTGTTCAGGCCTTGGGCAGTCACCTCTACTGACCAGCCTTTGGTATCTTGAACAATCCATGATTGTTGGATCTTCATCTTCCAAGATATCGTGTCAGCCATCTTGGCTCTCCGCCATTTTGGCTCTCTCTCTATGTCCGCCATCTTGGCTCTCTCTCGCTCTCTCTCGCTCTCTCTCTCTCTAGCCGTTTTTATACTGGGCAGTAAGCCACCAATTTGCCATCCTTTTGGCGGCCAGGTCCGCGGATTTAGACAGAAGGCGGCAAATTGGTGGTCTGTTTTGGTCCGCCAATTTTGCGCCTCGGAGGGTAACGTTACACTTATTTCCACCTCCATTGCAATGTAAATCCGAGGCGTCAGTGTGCCGGCAAATGCTGAGATGGGCGGAGGTGTCGATGACATGCACTGTTGTGCGACCCACACCCGGGAGTTTTAAAAACAGGAAACAGCTGATCACAGCAGTCAGTTCGTCACTTTATCCACGAATATGAGCAGCTGGAAAGCAGCTGAGACCTGGGAGATGCTAGCGTCTCCTCGGTCTCTGTAGCCGTCTTGGTTGTCCGCTTGTTGTTGTAGCGGCAAGCTACTAATGGTTGCTACTTTTAGATTAAAAGTCCCCTGCTAAGAACCCAGTTCTAAACTCCTTATTTTGAAGACAAATTCATCCTGCTTCTCTTCACACCTAACTTCATACTTCACGTCACTTCACATGTTTACGCCGACCCCAGAGGCAGCTAAGTGGTGGCTTTTTTGAAAAGAAGGAATATTACACCTCCCTTTTAGATAGACAAGGCGGCACATTGCAGCCTTTACCTTGCTGCAAATGTGCCACCTTTTCTATCTAAAAGGGGCTTCTGACACACACACACACACACACACACACCGCATCCTTGTTTGTTGTTTGTTGCTTGAGTTTGTCTTTGCGTTTTATTGTCATAGTTTGTTTGCTGTTGTTGAATGATGGATGTTTGTTGATTGAAGGGTTACTGATTATTGATTAATTTGCTCACCTTAATAAATTCATATTGTACAGAGCAGTTTTCTGTGATTGTTTTGTGCATATGCTTTGTGGTAACTGCTGGTTGTGATGATCAGAACTCATTCCATTTCCTTCACTGTTCCTTTAATATTAAATATCTTTTATTTAAAATGAACCCTTTTGTTGCGACATTTTTTTGGTCAGGTTTTTGATCCCTGATTCTAGGGCGGTGCCCCGTTTTATTGATTTAATTAATAATTATATTATTAATGTTAATAACTACTATTCTAATTATTATTTGCTCATAACCACACCTGCCCTATCTTTGTTCCCCAACAGGGTGATATGGGATTGACAACAAATATTTGTTAACAGCCTGGCTGCTGCACATTGGACCAGTTGTTGACATGCTATTGAGGACTGAACCTCACTAAAACAATCAGTGCGATCCCAATTTTGTAACTTCCAATTAGTAACAAAGGAAAGAAAGTAATTAAGGGTGGTAAGATTGTTAAGGTTATCTGGTTTTAATGAGAAGTACAGCTGTGTATCATTAGCGTAGCAGTGGTAAGCGGGATCACAATAAGGAGAACAAGATTTGACCCAGAAATGACCTACGTGGGATGCCACAAAGAGGAGAGAAGAGGAAGACACATTGCTATTAATATGAACATTAAAGTGTCTGTCAGATAGATATGAAGAGAACCATTTCAGTATAGTACCAGAGATGCCAACCATAGTTCGATTCTATATCAGTTAAGATGGAATGATCAGTGGTATCAAAGGCAGCGGATGGGTCTAATAGAACTAACATGGAGAGTTCACCATAGCTGCATGCATCAGAATGTCATTTCTTACTTTTAGCAGAGCTGTCTCAGTGAAATGTTTTAGATGGAAACAGGATTTGTCAAAGATATTGTGACCTTCAACCAGCTAGAGAAGCTTTTTCAAGAATTGTGGGGTAGTTTGGTCTGGGCTCTTGGCTGCACTCTGGTGCATAGAGGCATTGGGCCTCGTGTTGGAAGGTCTGGCATATTTAAATTTCTGCAAATTCGTTGCCATCTGTGAACTTCAACGGATTTGCTTCAATTTTAGCTTAAGTTTCTCAACAGAAATACAACATTAGCATTTTTTGACACCACTGTCACTAATATAATACCTCCTAATGGAGAATATTTCTGGTAAACAGTTGCAAATGGCACTGGCTAAGGAGGCAGAGAACAAAAATAAGGAGACACTGCACTAAATGGGTGAAATACTACAGCAACAGACTGAAAGGGCTTTCCCTCTCTTTTCCCATTTTCTTTTCGTGCGCTGATCAGCTAACCTGAACAGCCAATCAGAGTGATTTCTCTCACTGACAAGCTGTCGCCGATTCTACATGCTGAATCGGCTAAAAAGCCTCTGAAAAGAATTGTGCAACGTCAAAGGTGCTGATAATGTCTGACAGCCGACTGACAGTCAACCATTGGCAAGGTGTGTAAGGGCATTAAGACAAAGATATCTTACTTTGACAACTGGCCAAGGTCCTCACAAGAGAAAGGAACCAGAAGCTTGAAGTGGGTCAGGGTGGTCCCAGCACACCAATCCAGCACCAGCTTTCGGACCACTGTACTCTTCCCTGTTCCCACAGCCCCATACAGCAGCACATTGAGCCCTCGACCCCCACTCCAGGCATCAGTGGGCTCAAACAGCTGTTCCACAGTCACAGAAGGGCTGCCAGGGGTCTGGATTTGGAGAGGGGGGCTGAGCAGTCCTACACTCTCCTCAGCCTTTCTTTCAAGGATCAGTGGATCCACATGCATGGTCTCTGGGCTGAAGTAACCACCGAACTGTTTCTCCTCATGAGGAAGGTGGCTGAACCACAGGATGAGCTTCTTCTTGTGGATCTCTAAGGGATCTAATACAAGAGAGAAAAAGTGGGTGTTTTTAAACTTTGAGTGAATGTATCCAGCTTTCCTACTCACCTGTTTACTCATTCTCTGACACGATTCAAGAAATGGAACACATACCTATCAACATTGCACCACAAATCTAAATGTGAAGAAACACTTGTAAAAGACAGATTAAAACAGAATGGTCAAAATAGCTGAGGCCTGGAAAACTTTTGAAACTCCACTCCTCCTTAATGAATGTTTAATTTTGGCTGATCTACCACAATCAATTTTCATTTTATGAAGCAGTGGCTAATGTTCTCCTGAACCATATCTTTATAATTAAGTGTAACATGAATGTATTTGATGCCTTTTTGGGACCAAGGGAATTTCAACTGATTAAGATTAGTGGATGGACAATAACCAGACAGAGGCAGAGCCTCATATTTATTCGATATCCAGATATTTGTATAAATTCCTCAATACAGTCTAATAAGATGAGTAAGGTTTTTCTGGTTGAGTCAAAAATAACAACAACAAATCGTCTAGTATTGCCATCTGTGATTCAATGGATGTATGAATTACTCCTCAGTTTCTGTGCTAAGGGCTCTAAAACAAGTACAGATAGTCCTGGGCTTAAAGGGCAGCCTTGTGCATCTCGAACAGGTCTGCAAGAAACAGATATGAGGCTATTTGATGAGATGCAAACATAGGGGGTTCCAAAAACAGTTCCTATCAACGTAATAAAGGTTTTTCCAAAGCCGAACATGTTAAGTGTTTCAAAAAGGTAACACCATTCTACACAGTCAAATGCCTTGGCTGCATCCAGTGACAAGGTGACTGGTGGGTAAACACAGTCATATACCAGGAACTGCAAGTTGACCAGTTGTCTAATGTTGTCATGTTTGGGATAAAGCCAGATTGATCTATGTGTATTATGCTGGCAATGACCTTTGACAGGTGGTTTGTGAGAACCTTTGGTCGAGTTTTTTTTTAGTTAAGTAGAGAAATAAGCAGATAACCATTAGGGTCTAAGGCATCCTTCCCTTTTTATATCTAAGAGATAGTATAACAACGGTATGGAAGCAGGGGCGGAGCTAGAGGGGTGGCCTGGGTAGCACTGGCCACCTCTGCAACCTGATTGGACACTTCAGGTGCCACCTCAGTTGATTGACAGGTAACTGCACGCCTCGTTGAAAGAAGATTATGGAAAGGCAACATCGGACGCAGATTAAACTTCTTTTAAGTCCTGGATCGAGAAGACCTACTTTCAGTAAATACATCATTCTGAAGTAAGTTTTAAAATGGTTTCCTGATGAGTAATTGTTTTAAACTACTGACAATTTGACAGTACATATAGAGAAGAGATTTTGTCAGCAGAGGACCATGCATGAAATGGAAGGCAGGGTCCTCTCTCTGTTTACATTGTTAGTCATGTGACAACATGGCAACTATGTAAAAAAAGGGAGCTCATAGCAATGCATGCAGTGGCTTGAAAGGATCATATAAATGTAAGGAAACAATATTTGTTGCATTTGACTGCAAATGTTTGGGGATCTGATGGAATATTGATACACAAACACACAATTTGACATGTTGATTACAACGTGTGAAGTTTGTCTGCATGTTTGTTTGGGGGCTAACGTGAGATGGTTAGCTCAGGCTAAGCTTTGCTTGGTATCAATGGAGAGGGTAGCATTTTAGTTTCAGAGGAGACTAAACATGACAGTGTTTAGAGACCGGGCGCTGTGTACGATCCCGTTACATACCAACTGTCGCGTTATCAGGAATAGATAGAGTCTTTATTGTCATTGCACGGTAGTATAAAAAATGGGTTAGCACAACGAAATTGAGGCACAGCTCTCCTGTCAGTGCAAAAAGATAAATATTAAATAAATAACTAAACAAGGCATGCATTTATCAAACAAACAAACAAAAAAAGGACACTATATACAAATTCCAAAGTAAGGGACTGTAAAAAGAGACATATGGTAAAGTTATGAATGATTGTGAACACAGTATATATTGCGTATAAAATATTGCACTTTTAGGAAAAAAAAGAAAAGGAAAAGCTTGTAATATGATTTATGAGTTATGACTAAACTAAGTTGTTGCCAAACAAATGTTTTTGGACAACATACACTTGGACTGTTTTTTTGGTGCTGTTAGGGACTTGTCTTTTAGAAACGTTTGAAAAAATGGACCATCACAGCATTTTATTAAATTTGTACAGACAGTTTAATGATGTCAACATTATTCAGGACCTGGTACCGGGTCCATGGTAGGACCCATGTCTTGCTGATGACTACAGTGATCACAATAGTGTGTGAGTGAGTGAATGAGTGAGAGAGAGAGAGAGTGAGAGAGTGAGAGAGAGAGAGATGCATCTGGGTTTTGAAAATTGTCAAGAAGGCATGTTCCAGGTTAGATTAACACAATATTTTCCTTTATTAGTATATGGGCCCCGTGATGAAGCCTTGTCCACCCTCTGGCCACCCTTTGTGTAAAAGTCTAGTTTTAGCCCTTGTATGCACGTGCAGTACGAAGCCTGTTTGAAATGTGTCATTAGAGATATCCTCTATTCTCAGTGGTGAGTTATAGAAGGTTGACGTTGGTTAAGAAAGTATTTTGCTTGTTTTAGTAAAGGGAGCTATAAATCAATCTTTAACTATCATTTATCTGCTGGGAGGAATAAGTGATGGTCCCATTAGACTGCCACATGCCTACTATGTAATTCATATCTCCCAGTATGTCTGATAAGTCAGAAATAAGGCATCCTCTGCTTTCTTATGATGAATTTGATTTAATCTATAGCAGTGTGGATCTATTGTTAAATTCAGAATGTAGAATTCCAAGTGTTTTTAAGTTAATTCTGTAATTTGGCTGTTTTTTCATTACCAGTTTTCTTTTTAGAGAGGCGTAAGAGATAATCCTTCCTCTCCAATAAACTTTGAGAGTATCACACTACATGGCTAGGGTACTACTGTATCTTGCTTTCTATTAGTTTCCTGAAAATGTGATGTTTCATTCCTAATAATTTAGGAATGTGTTATCTTTTAGTGTTGATACATTCAAATGCCATCAATAGCTTCAAGGGGTATGTGGAAATTTAGTTAGGCAGAGAATGACCTGAGAGAATTAATTAAATCAACAAGAATTTTAACAATTCAAGTCAATTCAAGTGTAGACGTTATGAGTTTGAGAAAAGAAAGAATACCCCCTTTTACATGAATGCATCGGTCTCCAGATCCAGTCTATTAAACCTAAAGTTAGGGCGACCTGTATACTGGCAGCAGCAGATCTCCTCTCTGTTTTACCTCTAGGTACTGATCTGTATAGATCCTGGTCTAGGATTTGATTGAAATTACTTCCTAATATTGTGTTAAGGAGTAAAGTAATCCATCTAGGTCCAACTGGAATGATGTGTCTGAAATGTCTTTGAACAGAGGAGGTGGCCTATGACACTACTTATCATCCACCTACAATGCAGTACTGAGTTCCCTCCCCAGACACCTTAACAACCATTCACACCTGGGCTCACCTAGCCCTAGCAACCCACATCAAGGCTCTTTGGGTCAACAAACCACAAGTGGAACTAATGACACTGTAAGGACACACCCACACAGTGTAAAAGCGTGTGTAAAAGCCTGCAAACTGCCCTCCAGTTAGTTAGAACCGAAGAAGCCTCCTGGATGAGAGATGAAACATCTTCAAGAAACTAAAAACAAGTCCAGTTGCCTACAGTACAGCACTTGGAACTACTACATTGCTTAGATAACTCATATTAGTTTATTCATACTTATCTTGCAGGGAAGTTTAGCTGAGTTGTCATGGTTCTAAAAGGTTGTGTCATTAAGGGAGGAGATGCAGGTTTTTTTTCTACAAGAAACATGAACATGTAGAACTGAAGAGATATGGATACATATAGTTCATTTAAGCAAAGTAATAGGAGAGGGGTGGCTACACTAATTAGAAACTCTGTGAAATTTGAAATAAACAGACATTTATGATAGAGAGGGGATCTATGTGGTGGTGAAGGGGAAAATGGAAGGACAAATGGTAACACTACCACTTGACAGTGAGAAGACATTCTTTGAGACACTGTTTGATATCATAGCTTTGGAAATGGAGGACATTCTACTCTGAGGGGGGGGAATTTAATGTGGAACTAAACTATGACCTAGACACGACGAGTACAAGGAAAACTAGGACATATGGAGGGACATGCATACACCGGATAGAGGCTAAACACATTATTCATATCCACACTCAACTTATTCAAGGACTGAATATTTTTTATGACAACTGGAGACAAACACAGAGTAGAAAACTGTAGGATAGGTGTTACAGACTTGTCCGACCATAGTGCAATATACTTAACAGTGAATCTAACCAGTAGAAAGAGGAACACAGTCTGGAGGCTGAATGTAGGCATACTGAATAATGAAGGATGGTGGAAGAAATAAAGAGAGGTATAATCAGATATAGGGAGGAAAATGATAACGGGGAAGTGGACCCAACTATTCTATGGGACGCACTAATGGCAGTAATAAGAGGGAATCAATAGCACAAACAGCAGCCCTCAAAAGAACCAGACTGGAACTCTATACAAACTTAGCTGGGCAACTAAAGGATCTAGAAAGACATTGTAAAAATACAAACGATTATTGTCCAGAAGGATTAGAGGACAACAAACATTAAACACTATACATAAGATCAGGAACCCCAAAACCAATGAGTTACTCAGAGAGCCAGATGAAATAGAAGGAGCATTTGAGGATGACTACAGGACACTATATACACAACCAACCTCAGCAGAGGAAGAGAGTATGAAGGCTTTTCTAGAGGGACTAGATTTACCAACTATAGGGGAAGAACAAAATAGATTATCAAACTCAGATATTACGGACAAAGAGATGGGGGGGTGGAATTAATAGAACAAAGAACAGTAAATCACCAGGAAGTGATGGGTTCCCACCTGAATTTTATAAGATATTTAGACAGGAACTAAGCCCCTTAATGTTAGTTTCACTTAAATACACAATGAAGGAGGTAAAAACACCCCCCATCCTGGATAGAAGCCATCATAACTATAATCCCTAAAGAAGTTAAAGATAAAGAGCTGTGCAGCAGCTTCAGACCTATATCCATACTTACCGCTGACTGTAAGATCTATACCCCAATAATTTCAATTTGAGACATTCATGCTCGATATTATAGATGAGGATCATACGAGCTTTATCAGAGGAAGGCAGGCATAAGATAATATAAGGAAAACAATTCATATAGTGGAGGCGATACAAAAGAGGGGGGAGAGTGCAATTGTAGTGAGCATGGACGCTGAAAAGGTATTTTGATAGTGTGAGTTGGACCTTTTTGTATAATGTTTTAGGGAAGTTCAGCTTGAATGGAAATTCTATTAAATGTATAAAGTCATTGTATCATGAACCAACAGCAAGAGCGAAGGTCAATGGAAGTCTGACAAATTGGATTAAGTTAGAAAGGTAAACTAAACAGGGGTGTTATCTATCTCCGACACTTTTTGATACCTTTATTGAACCATTGGCTCGGCCAATAAAGCAGAATCAGAATATCAGGGGGGTGGAGGTGGAAGGTGCAGAACACAAATTGGGTTTATTTGCGGATGACAATATAGCATATATAGGACATCCAGACGCAAGCTTTCCAGTACTAATGGACTTATTGGAGGAATACGGAAGGAGGAACTTAACGTGACAAAGACACAGATTTCAGCTCTAAACTACACGCCAACAACAAGAATCAGAGACGAATACAAACTTTGATGGGATATGGATAAGATTAAATACTTAGGGTAGAACATCACAAAAGAAACAGACAAAATATATAATTTTGTATATATACACTCCTGATCAAAATCTTAAGACCAGTTAAAAAATTGCATGAATTTGCATTTTGCACTGTTGGATCTTAGGAAGGTTCTACGTAGAGCTTCAAAATGCAAAAAGAAGAAATGGGAACAAGAGACCAAAAGTTGTGAGCAGGCAATTTATTGAAAACAACAATTTAACTGAAATAGGCTGTTCATCAGCTGATCAAAAGTTTAAGACCACAGCCTTTAAAAGTCAAAGTCTGTGCAAAAATTTGGATTCCATGTCATTTCCTGTCAAGTAATCACACTGTCAAGATCTCTTGATGGCAAAGGCAAAAAAGCTCACCGTCCTTGAACGTGGTAGGATTGTGAGCTGCATAAACAAGGCCTCTCACAACGTGCCATCGCTGCTGAGGTTGGACGCAGTAAGACAGTCATTTTGCATTTCTTAAAAGATCCTCAGGGTTATGGAACAAAAAAATCAAGTGGTAGACCCAAAAAAATCTCACCAGCGCTGAGCCGGAGGATCCGAATGGCTGTCCGTCAAGACACGGGACGATCCTCGTCCCAAATTAAGGCCATTACTGGTGCTGACTGCAGCCCAATTACCATCAAACGGCATCTGCGAAGGAAGGGCTTCAAAAATAAGAAACGTCTTCAAAGGTCATGTCTCCTTCAACGCAACAAAATTGCCCGATTGGACTTTGCAAAGGAGCACCAAACATGGGACATTCAAAGGTGGAAGAAAGTTTTATTCTCTGACGAGAAAAAATGTAACCTTGATAGTCCTGATGGCTTCCAACGTTACTGGCATGACAAGGAGATGCCACCTGAGATGTTTTCTACGCGGCACAGTGGAAGGGGCGCCATCATGATCTGGGGTGCTTTTTCCTTCAGTGGAACAATGGAGCTCCAGGTTGTGCAGGGGCGTCAAACAGCAGCTGGCTATGTGGAGATGTTGCAGCGGGCATCCCTCATGACTGAGGGCCCTCGTCTGTGTGGTAATGACTGGGTTTTTCAGCAGGACAACGCTATAATTCACAATGCCCGTCTGATCAAGACTTTTTTCCAGGAGAATAACATCACTCTTTTGGACCATCCTGCGTGTTACCCTGATCTTAATCCAATCGAGAATATTTGGGGATGGATGGCAAGGGAAGTTTACAAAAATAGACATCAGTTCCAGACAGTGGATGCCCTTCGTGAAGCCATCTTCACCACTTGGAGCAACATTCCCACTAGCCCTTTGGAAACACTTGCATCAAGCATGCCAAAACGAATTTTTGAAGTGATCAACAATAATGGTGGAGCTACTCATTACTGAGTCAGATTTTGACACTTTAATTTCTGTTTTAGGAGGATTTCTGTTTTTTTTTTAGCTGTGGTCTTAAACTTTTGATCAGCTGATGAACAGCCTATTTCAGTTAAATTGTTGTTTTCAATAAATTGCCTGCTCAAAATTTTTGGTCTCTTGTTCCCATTTCTTCTTTTTGCATTTTGAAGCTCTACTTAGAACCTTCCTAAGATCCAACAGTGCAAAATGCAAATTCATGCAATTTTTTAACTGGTCTTAAGATTTTGATCAGGAGTGTATATATAATTATATATATAATTATATAATACACACACAGATTAATCAGAACAATGAGGGACCTGAGAAAGTGGACTTAAGTTCAAGGATCGAAATAGTTAAAATGAACATATTGCCAAGACTACTATACCTATATCAATCCATACATGTGCCACAAAGCCAATTTATGTCTAATTTAGATCTCCAGGTACATCTGAGGGGGGAAGAGACCCAGGATTAAACTTGTTAAACTACAGTTACCTAAGGGGAGAGGAGGAAAGGCAGCACAGAGTTTTAAGTATTATTATTATGTAGCACAGATCAGAGCATTGGCATGTTGGTGTAATAAGGACTATATAGCCAAATGGAAAGACACTGAAATGAAGGAGGAGAACTACCAGATTCAACACCTAGTAGGGGATAAAGAACTATTGAGGACACAACAAAGTTTAATAGACCCAATTACTAAATTCACTTTAAACATACTGTATGGAACACAGTAGTAAGGAAGTACAAATTAGAAAAAAGAGGCAAGGATTTTGAGATGGTAATATATGATAATACATTTCTGCCTGGAAAAGAAGATCAAGGTTTCAAGAAGTGGGCCCGAAGGGGAATCACAGCAATAAGTCAGTGGTAGAAAAGAGGGAAATGCAGAGTTTTCAATATCTAAAAGATAGGTTTGGATTGGAAAGAGGCGACTACTTTAGATACCTACAAGTGAGGGACTACTATATAACGGAAATAAAAATAGATAAGAGTACTCAGCAAAACAGGGTAATTAAGGTGACGATTGATGCATATAATGGGAAGAAGGGTAGAGTGATCTCGGCTCTTTATCAGGCTCTGTTGAAGAGTAGAGTGAACTCAACAATGTACATACAAGAAAAATGGGAAACAGAACTTGGGATTGAGCTGACGGAGGAAGAATGGTACAATGTGTGCCGGGTACAGCATTCAACCACTGGATCAAAGGTATGGAGGGAATTTGGATGGAAGAATATTATTTCATAACCCCAAAGATGAAAGGAAGGTTCACCCCGGAACAGAATATGTGTTGGAGGCAATGTGGACAGATGGGGGCGGACCACATGCACATATTTTGGAAGTGCCAAAAGATAAAAGAGTATTGGGAAGAAAAATGGGGAGTGTTAAAGGAGATATTAGGATATGAGATACCTAAGACTGGCCCGGTGTTATATCTGGGGAACCTGACACAGGAAAACACACAGGGTGGGGACAGATACCTGATCAAGACATTGCTGGTGGCCAGCAGGAAAACTATAACCAGAGCATGGTACAAATCAGATCCACCTACGAAGGAACAATGGCTGGGGGTAGTAGAGGAAATATTTGACATGGAAAGATTTATTTATTTATTTATTTTTATTGTCATTTTTTACTATATTATATATTGTTCTTTAATTTTACTTACTGGCGTAACTATTCATACATGTAAGAGATTGTTATTATTACTGGACTACATACTTGCTCTATTTTGAAGCTTTTTTTCACGGAATGTATGGTTATTACTCCATGAAATGCTCAGTTCTTATTATCGAGAGCTGACAGGGAAAAGAACGGAAGTAATGGAGTAATAATCATACATTTTCATCCTTGAGCTGCGGAAATCTACTGCACTCAGTAATCAACTCGTAAGGGCTTCCCTACAATGAGCAGGCTGCTGGAGGAGAGGGGTGAGTTGTTCTTTCTTTTCAACAGAAATCCGGCAAAGCTAGCAGATGTTTGATGCTTCGTACTGTGTGCTGGGACTGTACATGTACTGTTGCTGAAGTTTGGTGCTGTTCTGAGCATTATTTGTGGCTATGAGTGGCTTTTTGATGGCGGTTTCTTGGTGGAGGTATAAGCTGCAGTGTATTGTTACGGTGCGGTCTTTTCTGAAGTTGCTACAACTAGCTAAGCTAGAGGTCGGCAAATTTGATCTCCCGAGGGGGGAGGGTCTTACTCTGTGTCACGGTGTGTTAGACCATGGATTAAATCTACACCGGAATATCCCTTTAAAGTCATTTTCTATGGCCTTTCAAATTAGTCTATGTTGGGACCCACAGATGAAGTCGTTCATTGTGGATTTCAAAATGGACTATGAACTGAACTCATTTTCCCAGAATTCCCCAACCCTTATACCTTGGTGCAAAATTCAGCTTTGAGCTACAATTGGTCAGGGTGATAGACCCCCCTCTGACTGGATAGTCAAAACTCCAGCTTCTTCCTTTGTTTCCCCTCTTCTGCCTGCCCTCAAGGGCTCTTCTCCACCTCCCTCCCCACGGGGCTGCTCGCCCTCAACTTCTCCTCTCCTGGATTCTTCTGGGCTTAACAGCTGCTGAGAACTGCAAGCTACATTCCCAGCAGGCAGGGCTTGACACTTAGCATTTTCCCAAGTAGCACGTGTGCTCCTAAGTTGAAAAATCTAGTAGCACACAAACAATTTTAGGGGCACGATGAAAAGTCACCAAATAATGGTATTTATTAGCAAAACAATTCAATTCATAGCTTTTTAAGTTTTAGTTATATTCTCCAAAGAGTGCAGAGAGAATAATACTGTAACAACTCATGTATTGTCAGTTATTTGGTGCAAATGTGCAGTGTAACTGAGACAATATCAAAACAGCAAGTAAAATTCTCCAAAAAGTGCAGGGAATAATACTGTAACAAGTACTGACAACAGACTTAAGCTTATTTGACCTGTGTTATAACATAGAACATTCATACAACAGGCAGGGTTCACAGAAGGTGTTCGAATTTTGAACACGGTATGCCTATGCGATTTACTGTGTTTCAGTGAATTATCTCGTTTGAAGTTCGCGTTGCCTGTGACAAAAATAGACTTTCCAGCTGCTTGCTTCTGCGCTTTGCAGTACTTACAATACATGAATTCGTTTTCATAAAGAAGCCACGGGAATGTTTTCTGCCAGTCGGCATTAAACCTGTCCTTTTTACGACTGGGAATGGTAACGTTAGCGCTATCGCCTGCTCCTCCGGTTTCCTTAGTCACGTTAGCGTCTTCATTTAACTCTAACGTTAATTCTTCCTCATCCTCGTCCACTATTTCAGCCTCGGTGCCTGGGTCCATAGCTTCTCTGCTCTGTCGCCCTTTTAAAAAAATCGCTAATGCGCATAGTTCATATGTTTTGTTTTCGTTTGTTTGGCTTCGCCTCATTACCATAGATAGTCCCTCTGCCTTTAACCGCCTCCCGCAGCACGTCGGCAAGCACGCTCACAATGTGTAAATCACGTTTTTTTTTTTTTCAGCTGAGGCTGCATTCAAGTGCACAACTGGCCACAACCTCCAAACGTCCGCAACACATCATAAAACATTTACTGAATGGTACAATTCGGTAGTCGCACACGTGCTACTAATTGCATTTCACAATTCGGCAGCTGCGACGCAAACCTTGCTAGCTAACTCCACAATCTGAGGAACACCAAGCAAGTTAGCACCAAGCTGTTATCCTTGCAAAGGAAAGGAGCGAACTGTTTCCTCCTCTGCTGTCTTTCATCAGACTTTGCACAGCATGAACAGCATTGGTCAATATTGGAATCCCAACCTTCTCCTGCAACCACCAGCACCTTTTCTTCAAAGACTGGTAACATTGAACTGGGCCTAGATAGCATAGCGTAGCACGGCTAAGCACGGGACTTTTAACTCTGATTGATGTAATGCACATGTGTTCAATTTATGTGTTTGTCCACTGTTTGGGTGTTATTGTGATCTCAAGACAGCTTATTGGTAGTTTGCTTTCCTAGACGGCTAATTTGACGTTAGTTGAATTATGTGACTCAGGTCACATGCAGCTAACCATCTTCTCAAACCTGGCATCACGTGTCACACACACGCACGTACGCACGCACGCACGCACGCACACAGAGAGTGGGGTGGAGCTGCATGGAGAAAGTGAGAGGAGAGATGGACACTGGCATGGCTATACAGAAAAGCATAAAGAAAAGCAACTTCACCTCATGTCACTAAAAACGCTATTGTCTAAAACTATGTCTCACTTGAAAATATATTGATATATCTCAAATAGTCATTATATCACCCAGCCCTACATCAGTGAATCTTTGAGGCGCTGAGGTTCCCAAAATTCTCGATAACGCACTGAGAATTTGGTTGGAAGGAGCTGATGTGTTGTTTATTTTTTACGTACTATACTGTGTGCTAAAGAGTCGGAGTAATTATTAGTAGCTTTGTTTTTAGTGATGGGTTCACAGAGCAACTTTCTAAGTTGCCATCTCCATAAAGAACCCACGTGAGCCGCCCACAATATTCATTTTCATGCTGAAGCAATCTTTGGACCACTTGTAATCGTATTAATAAAAGCAGTGTGTTGTCATGATTGTCACACAGAAATAAAGCTTTTAACTGAATTCTGCACCTGGCTCTGAAGTGGTTGAGCAGAGGGTGTGGCAGTGAAAGCCAGTGGGTTGGTAGAGAGTAACCCCCATCCTTCTCCACCGCCATACTCCAAGCAGATGACTCAGCTTTCTGGAAAACACAAAACATCACACAGGTTGGATCAGTTGGGATTGTTCATAATCTTTATAGGACGCAAATCCCTGGCTGTTTGCAGGTTGCAGCAGGTATATTGACACTCCTTCAAGGGACTGACATTTAAGCAAGCACACACGATAACGCCCAGGGCCCAGATTTGTCTGATGCTTCTCTATGACATTCACAACAGGTTAACAAGAATTTCTTTGTACAGCAATATATGGAATATGAAGCAATATAATGAAGGGGTCTTTCCCAGAAGGCAACAGGAATTTCATAAAAAAATAACGTGATCTGTGTTCCCTATTGTTACTTATTGTTTTTAACTTATTTGACTGTTATACAATCCTTGTATTTTGATTGTATTTTTACTTGAATGTACCCGCTGCTAGAACCTGATTTCCCATTGGTGATTAATAAAGCTATCTATCTATCTATCTATCTATCTATCTATCTATCTATCTATCTATCTATCTATCCTTTTGAAGAATGTCATCACACCATGATTACACCTAAACCTCCAGGCAGTTTCTTCCATTTTGTTCTGAAGCTTGCAGGCTTGCTGAGGTTGGACAGGTTTGTGCACTTACTCAAAGACTGTATGAAGAGTTCAAACTGTTCATACTGTAAGTGAGACAGCCTTCAGCTACTTGTTAGTTAAACAGAAAGACAACCCTTTTTGAACCTAGTGAGTTATCATGCATCAAACATGCATCAAAGTCTGTGACTCTATGAGGGTGTCATTTAGATTGGACATGAGTGGTAAGAGGATACATCTTATGGCCTAGTTTCCACACCTGAAAGAATTTAGGTTCATAAATATGCAGCACCTCAGTTACTGTATTAGAGATGGATACCATTGAGTCACATGGGTACGTCGAGCAAGATGGCGGCACTGTAAAAGAGCTCTGCTCACCCATCAATATTTACTTAAACTTTTTACATAATACTCTTTTACTTTACTAATACTTTTTGGTAATATCAGCCTCCCAAGAACTTCTGAATCACTGAGAGAGGTTATTTTGACCCAAATAGCAACTTCAAAGTATTTCAAAGCCAAGGCGACAACAAGCCACATGTCGACTAGAAAAAACCCATCTCCGGACAAAGACATGGAAACTCTTGGCTCACCACTGCGAGGTGAGAGTGACCAAAATACTGTGGACATGGATAATCTGTTTGCTGAAATCATCAAAATGAGTACCATGCTGCAGGGGGTGGCAGCAGACATATTAACTATCAAACAAACAACCTCTGAGCTAAAGATAACGGTGAATGGGATTCAAGAAAAGTTGGAAGAAGCAGAGGGCCCTATCCACCACCTGGAGGACACAACTGAGGGGCTCATTAACAACAGGGACCGCATGGAAAAAGCATGGATAATAATAATAATAATAATAATATATCGGTTTTATATAGCGGTTTTCTAGACACTCAAAGACGCTTTTACAAAAGAACACAAAGACACAAACACATACTATGTGGAACTGCTTACAGGTGCTTTAAAATCACAGTAAGAGGAATAATGTGTGACTGGTGGGGCTGAAAGAAACCTACAGGATGAACGGCACAATGGAGAGCTGTGTGAAGAGAGTGCTGAGCGAGGGGCTCGGAGTTGACGTTGACAGTGAATTTGAAGTTGAAAGAGCGCATCGCTATCTCGCTCCCGTGCCTAATGACGGCCAGCTGCCCGGACCGGTGCTGATTCGATTCCTCCAACAGTCTGCAAGGGATAAAATAGTGAAAGCGGCCAAAGAAAATTGCGGGATCGAATGGGAGGGCATCGACTTTCACTGTTTCCAGATATGACGCCGAGAAAAGAAAAACTTTCACAACTGTGAAGAGTGCTCTGCAGCGGCTCAACATGAGATACACTCTCGCTCATCCAGCGTCCCTGCGATTTATGTGGCAGGGGAAGAACCAAAGCTTCACAAGCGCCAAAGACACTGAGAAGTTCATCAGGATTAACTCCAATACAGATGGGTGAGCTGAAAGGCTATGTCTGTTAAGAGAAGTGCCGTACAGCGAAGACTGACTTGGACAATACAAAGAAAAATAAATTTAAGAGTGGACAATGTCTAAAAGAGGTGGGTATGAGTTTGATTTTGTGCTGCCTGAGCAACGAAGCCAGAGAGCGAGCTTCTTCTGGCTGGGTGTACGTTACACCATGGACCTAAGCCTTAGGTTTCTTTTTTCTTTTTGTGTTCGTTTCATATGGCAGGAGGAAAGCCAGAGGACCCAAGTGTTATGTGGGCTTCGTCTAAGTTAGGAGTTTTTTCTTTGTTTTTTGTTTTATGTGTTTCCTTTTTTAGAAGTGTTATGGCTTACTCTGTTACATGTAAACTATGTATTAAGCTACATTTGGTGATGACAGATGAAAGTGCAAATGACACAAACGAGACATGGCAATTACAAGAGGCGCTAGTGGGGGACATAACTAATATTGATCTAAACTTTGTCTCAATAGGCATAGACTACTATTCAGACGCAAAATATGGCTAGGCACCATGTTCAATGCATAAGCTGGAATATCAACGGATGTGGGAATCCTGTTAAGAGAGGGAAGGTGTCAACTTATCTGAAGCATAATAAGGTGGACATAGCCTTTCTCCAGGAAACACACTTTAAAGGAGAGGCACTGAAACTAAAACGGAGTTGGGTTGGTCATGTTTTTCATAGCTCCTTCTCCTTTAAGTTTCATTTTACTCAAGGAGATAAAGGATAAAGAAGGCAGAATGGTGTGCATTCAAGCACTGATTAACGGTTCCAGGACAATATTGTGCAATATTTACGCACCGAATTAAGGTGATCCACACTTTTTTCATGATGTGAATAAAACGTTGGGAGAAATGGAAGGTCAAATAATCTTGGCAGGAGGCTTTAATCAAGTTTTAGATCCCTGTCTAATAGAAGAAAATGTAGGTCCCCTCCGACGCCTAAGGCTAGAGCTGCAATACATATGATAAATGAAGATGTAGGGCTGGTCGATGTATGGCGATTGATAAATCCTACTGGAAGGGAATACACTTTCTTTTCACACTGCCAAAAATCTTACTCTTGGGTTGACATGTTTTTGATTTCAAACACTATTATAAAACAAGTTGTGATGTGTAAAATAAATTCAATGGCCCTCTCGGACCATGCTCCAGTAGAGCTCGGCATTGATATAAACACTGATGTAGAGAAAAAAGGTAGATGGAGAATGAATACGTCATTAATACAAGATGAGAACTTTAATCTCCTGTTGAAGGAGGATATTATATCTTTCTTTGAAATTAAGGCTGGCAGCACCGACACAAAAGCAATGGAATGGGAGGCATCTAAGGCTTATATTAGAGGGGAAATTATAGTACATTCATCTAAAAAGAAAAAAGAGAATATGAAAAAGATAACAGAATTGGAAATTGTGATCAAAAATCAGGAAATGGAATTATCACTATAACTATATCAACATGCATGCAAGCTTAAGATCCAGCTGCAGGAAATCTATAATAAAAAAGTAGAATATGTTTTATTTAGGCTTGGGAAAATATTTTAAGAAGAAGGAGAGAAAACAGGCAGGCTACTTGCTAGACAACTAAAGCAGCAAAACTTTCATAATGTGATTCCAGCAATTAAAAAAGGCAATACATTAGTCTCCTCAACAAAGGAAATAAATGAGGTTCTACAACAGTTCTATAAAGAATTATACACATTGGACATTAATCCTCAACAGGATGAATTGACAGACTTCTTCTTAAAAACAAAACAAAAACAAAAACAAAAACGTATGCCTAAACTGTCAACCTAACAGATTGAGTGGCTGGACAGCCCAATAGTATTATAAACAATATATAGGTATCCTGGCACCAATACAAAAAAGATGTATATAATGAAGCTTTGACATTAGGAACTCTCCCTCCAACATTCTATGAGGCCGTGATATCTGTTATACCTAAAAAAAGACAGTGATACAGCAGACCCTGCAAATTATAGACCTCTGAGTTTAATCAACCTGGATTGCGAAATTTTAACCAAGATTTTGGCCTTACGTCTGAAAAGTGCATTACCAAGCATCATACATCCTGATCAAGTGGAATTTATGAAAAATAGGTCTTCCACTGACAATATGAGAAGACTTTTATACTTGATATGGTCCAATAGGACAGGAACAGATTTGGTCGTTGCCCTCTCACTTGACGCTGAGAGGGCATTCAACCAGGTTCAGTGGGAATTCTTGTTTGCCTTATCGTATTTTGGATATGGACAAACATTTATTAGCTGGATAAAAACACTATATAAAAGCCCAAAGGCAGCAAACGGCTGATGATAATGAACGGTTTAGTATCACCCCTATTCAACCTCACTAGAGGAACCCGTCGGGGCTGTCCTTTATCCCCATTATTTTCAATATTGTATTGGAACCTTTGGCTATTGCCATAAGAAGGAATGGAAATATTAAGGGGGTGGATGTGGGTGGGAAAGAGCACAAATTGCTATTGTATGCAGATGATATTTTGATGCTGGTAAAAGACCCACTGAACTCAATACCTCACTTAATGGATACAATTCCATATTATCAGGATACAAGTTGGACAAAGTCAGAGGCCATGCTTATCTCTGGATTATGCCATTCGAATTCAGTGACAAATTTTGGGTTTAAATGGGTACAAAAAGGGATGAAATATCTGGGAATAAAACTAAGCCACGATGTGGAAGAAATGCTGGCATTAAACTTTAAACCAGTATGACAAAAAATAAAAAACAATTTAGATAAATGGGGAAAAAACAGGCTTACATTATGGGGAAATGTTAATGTCATAAAAATGGTAAAAATGGTAATGATTTCACCACATTTCAACGATATACCTATGATGGTACCATTTACTATATCTCCCCAGTTTTTTAAACAATATGACACGATAATTAAAGACTTCTTATGGGAAGGGAAAAGACCCAGAATTAAGCTTAGCAAAATGTGCTCACCTAGAGATAAAGGAGGACTGGGATTGCCGGACCCAAGATTATATTACATTTCCTTCGAAATGGCCAAAATAACCAAACACTGGCCTAAAGATAATAAATTAGATTGGGTTGATTTTTTTTTCTTCTCAAAAACAAACTACAAATAAATTATTAAAAGCACTGCTTTTATTTTATTGCTTTTATTAAACAAAATTGCCCTGCCATTTTAAACAGTGCACCTTTAAACAGTGCCGGGCCGGCACCCGAATAAACATCGGATACGCGTTCGAATCATGGAGGCAGCTTCAACTTGAATTGGGACTGAAAACAGATGCTGACATGGCTCATTTCCTAGTGACCAGGTAAGAAAAACATTACAGGTCATCTATTGAGCTTGATTTGAAAATCATATGAGATATACAAAGTAGCATTAGCTGCTAACATGTAACTTAGTCCACCGCTGTGTAACACTGAACAGTTAGAGACTGCGCACTTTCCATGGTCCTTTAGTCTGAAACCTAATAGTTAGAAATATGTCCCTTTATATATGGGACCGAAAGCCCAGCCTGTTATCCGGGAGGTGACGTTAGCAGCTAACACACAGCAGTCCTGTATCAGAGACTATATTTTTGTCCCCCAATATGGCATCTTTGCTTTGGCCTGTGCCTTTCAGTCTCGCTGCTTGTGTGTCGCTCCACACAGCGAGCCGGCACAGCACAGTTCGCAGTTGTAGGCTACCAACATCATTCCGCGGAGGCATGTGCGGAGGTCTTGAAGTAAACGGTCACGTGAACAGCAGGTAAAGAAATAACAGTGTCACAGCATCAGCTGCTCTGCTGTGAAGAGTTCATGCACGCTCCCGCACCGGCTTGGCTGATGGCTGCAGTTACCCTAACGGCCGCAGTGTCACTATTGAGTCTTATTTCTTGATCCTGCCTCATGTCCCTTTAAATTGTCACACTGTAAGCAATCCTACTCCTCCTTATGGCATAACAGTATGATTAAAATTGGAAAGACATCAGTATTTTGGAAGAAATGGCATGATAGTGGTATATGTACCATCACTGACCTTTTTGAAAAGGACGTGTTTGTGTCATATTTGGAGCTACCTAGAAAATACAGGCTCAAGGGGAAAGAACATTTTTGGAGGTACCTTCAAATTAGGAGCTGTATTACCCCCAAGATTCAGTACAGAGTTGGAAACCACATCACAGACTACTTCATACTGCCTGAGGAGTGCCATCGAGCTTCTGTATTTTACAGAACAACCAACATATTGCTAAGCAATGACTGTAATAACCTAAAGGTAATATGGGAGAAAGACTTAGGATGTATAATGGAGGACGGGGAATGGTTGAAAATATTATCCGACAAGGGAAAATACATAAGGGAAGCAAAAGGGAAATTTTACCCAATATAAAATAATACACAGATACTATGGGACACTTTTAAGATTATATAGGATGGGAGTAATAAATAACAATTTGTGTTGGAAGTGTCAGAAAGAAGCAGGCACTTTTTTGTGTGGGAATGGCCAACTATCCAGCCCTTCTGAGGAATCATTTTGGAATATTTAGGTAACTGGGTCGGAAGAAACTTACCAATATCTCCTAGACTACTAGGTGACAGAAGTCAATTACACAACATATCAGATAGAGTTTTCTGTGATCATGGTTGTGTAGGAGAACATGCCCTCACCACTGGATTCCAAAGCAAGCCTGTTGCTTTCATTAATCACCCTTGCCCCAATTTGACTGTTTTCTTTGCTGGCTTTGCTGTTACCCCTCCTCCCCAGGCTTGGAGAGGAGATGTTTGGATTGCAGTAAAACCTTCAGACTGGAAGCTTCACAGAAGATGTTTCCCTGTGTAAATTACCATTTTAAAGGATACCTGTCTCTTCCTCCCCCTCTGACTGAGTCGGAAACAACCCCCTTCCTTTACAGGCCCCCCCTCTCTCAGGAACCCATCTCATGAGCTTCAAAGGGGACAGACGATGGCGCCACAGATAGATGTGATATGGACCAATCTTTGCAATTGTAAATTAGCCAAAGACACTGAGTCAATATGCTGTGGATTAACTAACACTCTCCAGGGAGAGACCATAAAGTTAACCTTATCTGTTTTCCTCCCTTCGTGTCAAGTTGTTGTTTACGACTGTTTTTGCAGGAGTGCGACATTCCATTCATGTGTCTGTGAATCCTTTCTAACACCTTGTTTCTGCATCTTCCAAAATAACCATTAGGCCAGAATTTAATCATTTTCATTTTAACATATCCAGGAACATCAAAGGAAATGATTGAAGTTGATATTTCTCACGTGTCTGTACGATATTGGAAAGCTAAGATCTAAATTCCTGTTAAATGTGCCTAATGTTTGGTGGAGCCACAGCGCCTCCTTTTGGTAAGTCCGGATACAGGTGAAAAAGGGTCTTATATATTAATCTTATTAGTAAGTTGTCTGATCGAATCAATAAATGTTTCGGACAAGTGTTAACCAGTGTTTAGTTAGGACTAGGCATGATAAGCCATGAGTCTACAGTGTATTCAAGTGTGTCATCCTTCTTTATTTTAAATCACGTTATCTTTTTCTGTTTTAAGTGAGTTCAACTCTGTCCCGTTTTTATCACAAATATGATACATGTATTGAGCCATGGTGAAATTCTGGGAAAGGTGAAAACAATCTTAAAACAGTAGAAATATATATGTTAATCTTTAGTTAACTAAAGTCTTGTTTTAGACTTTAATATTATCGGATGTGTGAACGCTGATACCACGCCTGCTGACTCCGCCTGCCAGACTTGCGGACAAAAACAGAGAACACGCTGCTGTTCTCTCTCGTTTTAAAATTCTTTTGTACTCTTGTTCTCCTGTTTAAAACTCTCTTGCTTTATTTTCGCGCAAATCCTTAGTCTTTGCTATTTTTCAATTTTACTTATATTCGCACGTTGAGATATAGCGATCTCCGCAAAATCAACTAACTATTGATTTTTGATTAGTTCCTAATTTGCGGTTTTGCTCCACTTCGTTGAGTACTTTATTTTGAAACTCAAACCGAACGAAGTATAGTCCTTTTTGATTTTATTTTGATAATCGTTAAGCGTCACCGTTCACTCAAAGACAGTGAATCTAATTTAATTCATTGTATTGAATAACTACGGAAGATCCGCCAGGCCAGCGTTTCACCCTCCAGTTGTTTAGTCCAAGAGTTGAGTTAGTTTCAAAAGTCAGAAATTCAACAATCACCATCCTAACGAAGAAGATCATCATTGCTGCAGACATTGCAGTAATTAACAACTGCAGAAACCGTGACAAGGTTTCCACCGAAAAGAAAGACTTTGCCAAGCCTATTCTGGTCCTGCCTCCAGCATTCTCAAGCGAACACCCCGCTGGGCATTGGACCGAGAGTTCTTCAGCCGAGTACCGGACCAGTCCAGATCTTCCTCGGGCCAGCGAGCCGGTGCAGACCGCAGCCGGGCAAAGGGCATCCGAGGACACCAGGCCGGGCTCCGCTAATCTACATCTCAAAGTAGGCAAAATCTCTGGCACACAGTCGAAGTTACACCCATGAACACGAGTTGGTGTCTCCATAAGTCTGACTTTTGATTTTAATAGAAGTTATGGTAGGGTCTAATTAGCTTAAATTACTCTCGTTAGCTTTTCTACTCGTTAGATTTGAAGGCTCAAAACCCGACCCGTAATTTCACCATCCGCCATCCACATAGCCTGCCTATTTCACTCACTATAGTCTCCGTATTACTCATTGTCATTATCTTGGTTCACATTATTATTGCATATTGTTCACTCTGATTTAGTTAGTAAATAAACATATTTAACCGTCTGTTGTTGTCTGTGGATGTTCATTTTAACATGGAAAACTGATGAAACTGTGTAAAAGAACTACTACTTTAGATATCTATGAGATTGAATTAATGAATTA